>OLKM01003946.1:17126-27465 GCA_900291075.1 Melanogrammus aeglefinus | reverse complement strand
TTTAACAAAGCGCATCGACCGCCACCCCTCCCCCTCCCCCGTCACCCCTCCCCTTCCCCTCCCTCTCCTCCCCATCTCCATCCCCCCCCCTCCCCATTCCTACTGGTAAGTGGGGCGCTTGATTTCTGCGTCTCGCTGTCACACCGAGGAGCCCAGATGAAGTCATCCTCGGTGCTTGAGATCGCTCCAATCTTAATTATTTGTGGGCCAGATGAGCGTGTAATGTTCCTCAGCGGCCAGCAGGCGGCTCACACACGCGCGGAGAGGGAGGGGGGCTAGACGCTGCTCCACGCCTTTCAGCTCCTCGCATTTAAGGAACAGAAATAGAGGAAATAGACGAGGCCTGAAATAGCCGGGCGGGTAATGACCTCACGGCTCCGCTCTGCTCTGAGCTGAGGACGCTCAGACGAGGCGACCGTGCGTCATGTGCACACAGAGGCACGCAGCGCAGAGCACACGTGAGAACTGCACTCCCGTCTCACGTGCACGTGCTCACAAACCCGTCTCACGTGCACATCGATGGAGGGTGAGTCACGTCTGGCCGGCCTGCTGCTCCCACCGCCCAGGAAGAGGACCAGGGGTCTCTCTCCCCCTGTCTCTCTCTCCCTGTCTCCCTCTCCCTCTCCCTGTCTCTCTCTCTCTCTCTCTCTCTCTCTCTCTCTCCCTCTCTCTCTCTCTCTCTCTCCCTCTGTCTCTCTCTCCCTGTCTCCCTCTCCCTCTCCCTCTCTCTCTCCCTCTCTCTCTCTCTCTCTCTCTCTCTCTCTCTCTCTCTCTCTCTCTCTCTCTCTCTCTCTCTCTCTCTCTCTCTCTCTCTCTCTCTCTCTCTCTCTCTCTCTCTCTCTCACACACACAAACAGAAACACACACCGACACACCCCCACTCTCTCACATTCCCTCTCTCCTCCTCCATTTTTCCACACATGCACATGCACACACAAGTGCACAACATTGAGCACTAACGCCCTCGCCCTCACACCTGTCCCTGCAGGTGTGAGCACAGCTCTCTGCAGCGCCAGACATACCCGGTTGTTGATTGGCCACTTCTCAGGGACTGCTCCAAGCCAGACGTCCAGTGTGGCCCAATCACAGCCCAGATACGGGGGAGATTGTCCCGGCCTCCTGAACTCCAGTCCCAGTTTGACCAACAGCACTGGGAGGTGGACGACGATATCACAGACGATCCAAATACCGTAGAATAGAAATACCAGGCACATGAGGAGGGATAGGAGAGGTCTGTCCATCTCTGTGGAGTGTCTGGAGGACGGCTGGCCTCAGCAGCCACACCTGGTCCGGCTCACTGGACCCTGGGATGGGGTGAGGCTGCGCAGGTTAACCCAGCCGTCAGCGCGTGCTAAGGGATGACCTCCCCAGTGGCCTGGGGCGGGTTACAGTCTCCCAGTGGTCTCTGGACACGTGATAAGGTGTTCTCTGAAACAGCCCCGTAGTGACGTGCCAAGGGTGATAGGGGAAATTGGTGCATTGTGCAACACACACACACATACACAAACACACAAACACACACACACACACACACACACACATGCAAGCCCACAACACACACAAAATGGATACAAATACACACCCAAACACACACAAGCAGGCACACACACTCACACGCAAACACACACAAGCAGGTGAGCCTCCCCCCCCAGGGCATCTACGTGCACGCCACCCCATGCACCTACTCCGTGCACACCCCTCGTGCACAGCCCTCGTGCACACCCCCTCGTGCACGCCGCTCCACCACCTCAGGTGTGTGAGACGTGGCAGCTGAGTAGCGGCGGCTGCAGCGCCACCGATGGCGCAGCAGCTGGCGTCCATCACACTAGCCGCACCGGGGAGCCGCGCGCACCCCGCCTCAGCATCAGAACACAGCCGTCGCCATGGCAATAGCATGGGAGAGCCAAGGTCAACCCCCCCCCCCCAGGTGAAGGGGGAGGACAGAGCTGTCGTGGTTCTGCTTGGGATGCTGTTGGTCCTCTGGGACGGCGAGGCGAATGTGGATGGGACGGGTTTCCTAGACCTCAATCAACACCTGGAGTCATGAGCCCCCCACCCCGCCCCTGGTCCTCGAACCGCAGCACACGTGGCCGGTCGGACACGGCTTCAGCTCAACTGACGCAGCGTCTGAGACTGTCTGAGAACGGCGGTCTTAAAGCATCGACCGCCGGTCTCAGGGGAGCGCTGGTCGAAGGCTCTAGGTGAACCGGCCGGACAACAATACATTGATTTACTGGACACAGCTACGCATGGACCGACGTAGATACATCCATACATACGTAGATACATGCGTAGATACATACGTGCGTTCATACGTAGATAGGTATGTACAAAAGTGAATACATACGTACACAGATACATACTTGAGTACGTGGATACATACAAATGTAGATATTCAGATACGTTATGTATAAGTACATACGTATGCATGTACGTACCTACTAACATATGTATGTAAGTAGGTACGTATGTACATGAATGTATGTACATACGTAACTTCCTGTCGCTAGTGACTCAGCAGATGTTTCTTCTAAATGGACGCTAAAACCTTTGCTTACATTTGCTGGTTTATTGAATACCCGTTCATCTGAAAATGTGTCTTGTTTCACAATAATTTAGTCTCAAGAGTATCAAGAGTCTGTCATACATTTTGATGAATATTTATATCTCAGACACACAGGCTCAATATCAAGATGGCAACATGATTCAACAACACTTCCAAACTACAGGACGGTTGTTTGACTGGCAGCTGTGGGTTCTTGTGAAGCGAGGGCCCTCACTGCTGGCCCTCAAGGGCCCAGTGGTGGAGGACGGGTCCCCTGCCTGTCCCCGATGGACACTGTTGTTCTCTGACACTAACTGGTCGGGACGTTGTTTCAAGCAGCCAGCGAATACTGCACATTAATAACGAATGATTTATTCTCGTTGGTATTCTTATATTCGCTTTTTGGCCCCAGATTTATTGAGTTGTGACTAAATGAACAGTTCTAGCAGGCGTAGGCTTGTGTTTATTGTATCCACAAAAGGATGTGTTCGTACCGTATGCACACAGTCTATTCCCATTCAAACCCTCCTGTCTGCAGCATCACTAAGCTGACAATCATTTAGCAGCTCCTCAAACATCGCCTGCTAACCACGGGCTTCTCCCCTTTATCTCTCTCTCTCTCTCCATCTCTATCCATCTCTCTCTCTCTCATAGATGTACACACAAACACAGACGCACACACACACACACACCCACACACCCACACCCACACCCACACCCACACCCACACACACACCCACACCCACACCACACACACACACACACACACACACACACACACACTAGCACACACGCAGCGGTACAGTAGAGAACAGAGCCTGTGTCCAGGGACCTGATTGCCCCACCAGGGTTGTTCCCGGTCCTAGACCAACAGCCCAGCGATAAGGCCCAGCAGATGGACTGGAGCAGGCGGCCGGCCCCTCTGTGTGCTCTGCTTGTTTACCCCATTATTCAATAAGACCTCAGAGCTGCTCCTGTGTCGCCTCCCCCTATTCACCGGACAGGTGGACCTGAGGAACACACACACCTGTACACACACACACACACACCTGCACGTACGTGCGCACACACACCTACACGCACGCACACACCTGCAAGAATGTGCATATACACACCCACACACACACACACTTGCAAATACGCGTACATCCTGCACGCACGCACACAAACGCTCACACAAAAACACCTGCACCCCCGCACACACGCATGCATGCACACTCACCCACCCACGCACGCACGCAGGCACACCCACAGACACAAATACCTTTTATTTGGTTTGTTGTCTTGCATAATTCCTTTCATTTTACGCATTGCTTTTATCTTTAAAAAACCTTTAGACAGGCTGTCTGAAAAAAATGTAAATAAATGAATATGATCATTATTATTAATAAATGATTATAACCAGGTCTCTAAGTGTTGGTGTGTTGGGTATTTACAGAGGTCACACCGGTTGAGAGTTGAGTAATCGGACACTGCGGACCTCCGAGAGGACTGCCGCCGGTCCGGGGCCAAAAGGAGGATGTTGCCATAGTAACGGCGTTCGACCCCGCGATGATGAGGTGGACGGAGGGCAGCGGCTAACGCCATCAGCACCTTTGTTTGTCAGCGTGTGTATTTGTGGATGTGTGTGTTTTTGTGTATGTGCCTCCGCTTTTGGCTGTTGTTGCGTGGGTGCGTGTGCGTGCTTGGTTACGTGCGTGTGTTTGTACGTGTGTATGTGTGTGTGTGTGTGTGTGTGTGTGTGTGTGTGTGTGTGTGTGTGTGTGTGTGTGTGTGTGTGTGTGTGTGTGTGTGTGTGTGTGTGTGTGTGTGTGTGTGTGTGTGTGTGTGTGTGTGTGTGTGTGTGTGTGTGTGTGTGTGTGTGTGTGTGTGTGTGTGTGTGTGTGTGTGTGTGTGTGTGTGTGTGTGTGTGTGTGTGTGTGTGTGTGTGTGTGTGTGCAGGCTATAGGTAATAAACTGCTCCGCCACTGCGCATCGATGGAGCTCGTGCAGCGATGGAGATGACGCAAACAAACCCAGCTCCCCGAAAAAGTGTTTCAAGACGAACATGGCGGCAGCTTAACCCCCGCGGTCCGAGATGACGACGGCCGAGAGGAGGAGAGATTCGCGGCATTCCTCACAGACACGAAGAAGACACCAGCGCAGCTGTGCCCCGCGGAAAGAGGTCGTTCCTTTCCTGTGAATCGACAGAAGCGACGGGCGGACGGCGGAGGACCGACAGCCACAGCCGCGAGACCGACGGGCAACAGCTGGTCTCCGCGAGACGCGACGCGAGGAGCAACCGAGAGGACGGGAGCGGAGAGCGGAGGAGAGCGGCGGAGAGGAGTAGCAGAGAGCGGCGAAGAGCGGCAGAGAGGAGCGGCATGCGGTCCTCGAGAAGGCGGTCTCCCCGCGGACAGCCATGGGGAGGAGCGGGGATGCGGCAGCGAGAAGCTTAATCTGCGCGTTAATTGGATCGGAGTAGCGTCGCGAGAGGATCGCCCTGGACCCGGCGGAGGACGGCAGCCCACCGGCAGCCCCCCAACACCGAGTCCCCCCCCCCCCCAGGTCCATGAGTATTGAGGCAGAGCAGGCTCCGCGCTGGAGGAGGCCCGGGCGTCCCGTTCCCCAGGTATGACGAGGGGCGCCTGGATGCGTCGGCAGACAGACGAAGGCTGCGCGTTCTCCGCGGCGCCGCGGGAGACCGAGCAGCCGTTCACGGAGTCGGAGCGCGCGCAGCGGTGGCGCCGCTCGCTGGCCTCACTGCTCTTCATCACCGTGCTGCTCTCGGACCACCTGTGGTTCTGCGCCGAGGCCAAGTCCACTAGGACCCGGGACAAGCGCTCGGGCCATGAGGGGGGCTTTGACATCACGGACACGGGCGACGAGTACCCAAACTCCCACCCCCACCCCCACCTCCTCCACCCCCATCCCCCTTCACCCGACCACTCTGGCCTCGCCGGAGAGGAAGATGCTATTTTTCTAGGGAATTCTACCAAACCTCTGCGGCGCACCGCGTGTCACCCCGACAGCCTGTCCAAAGACTGCCTGACGTCCACGGACGCGGCGGCTGCGTGCATGGGCCTTTCCCGCGGGGGCGCGCGGGGCACGCGACCCGCGGACGTGAACCTGAGCGATTTGTACCTTTCTTTTTGTAATTCCTACTCACTTTTGGATTTGTTTTACGGGGTCCCGAGTCCCGGAGAGCAGAACTGCACCCTAGATGTGGCCGCGGGGGCGGGCTGCAAAGGCTGCGTGGAGGCGTACCGCGAACTGGACCGGCGCGCGGAGGAGGACTACCGCGAGTTCGAGCTGCTGGTCGACAAATACGAGACGGATGCCTACTCGGTTAGCACGTGCATGGACGAATGTAAGGTAAGACTGTACTCACGCACGCGCGCCTGCGCACACACACACACACACACACACACACACACACACACACACACACACACACACACACACACACACACACACACACACACACACACACACACACACACACGCACACAAGCACACGCACACACACACACACACCCACACACACACACACACACACACTGTAAAATTATGCAAGACCATACTACTGAGGCCCACACAAACAAAATCAATCACAAACACACACACACACACACACACACACACACACACACACACACACACACACAACACACACACACACACACACACACACACACACACACACACACACACACACACACACACACTCACACACACTCTATGCGATTGGAGGGGATTTGCTATAGTCCCAGCACCCTTAGCTCATCACATTAGGTGTATCAGATTAAGGCGTTAAGCCGGACTGGGGGCCGAGGTGGACGTTAGACAGCGGGACCACCGGAGGGGTTGTGGAGGTCGGAGCCAGCGCCTCTGGGGTTGGTCAGTCCTGGGGTTGGTCAGTCCTGGGGTTGGTCAGTCCTGGGGTTGGTCAGTCCTGGGGTTGGTCAGTCCTGGGGTTGGTCAGTCCTGGGTTGGTCAGTCCTGGGATGAGTGGGTTCAGTACAGAGGCTCCTGGTAGAAAGCTCCAGTAACCGCATTTCATGCACACACACACACACACACACACACACACACACACACACACACACACACACGCACACACGTGTCGCTGAAAACGTGCAGGTCAAGTGCGTCACCTGCTATGGGCTGTGTCGTCGAGGGTTCTGATGCCGTGAGGATCTGGACTGGAGAGACTCAAGACTCCCTGGGTCAGAGTTCACCTGGACGCTGCACTGCCTCCCTCCTTACAACCCCCCACCCCTTCTCCTCCCTTACTCTCCCAAAATCACTCCTCTTACACACTTATTGTGTGTTGTACGTCCTGGCACCTAAAAATAGTACCTAGCCTTGTGTAGCATCTCATCCTAGCTGTCTCTGTTGTACACGAGGAGTGGGCTAACTAGTGATAGTTAGTGCCCAGCACTTGGTTCTATGAACATCTTTACTGTACTGACAGATATATTGTTGTTACTCTTTCCGCTGACAAATGGACTTATTGTAAGTTGCTTTGGATAAAAGTGTCTTCTAATCGCCCTGGATGTAATGTTATTGAGAAAGAAACCAAAGAAACGAAAAAAGAGAACGAAACGTGTTGAGTTGGTTCTGCACAGCGTGCCAGGAGGCACCGGCTGCTCTCCAAGGTCAACCAGGCTGCCCTGGAGACAGCCTGGAGACAGCCTGGTTGACCCGGGGACAGCCTGGTTGACCTGGAGACAGCCTGGAGACAGCCTGGCTGACCTGGAGACAGCCAGGCTGACCTGGAGACAGCCTGGTTGACCTGGGGACAGCCTGGAGACAGCCTGGTTGACCCGGGGACAGCCTGGAGACAGCCTGGTTGACCTGGGGACAGCCTGGTTGACCTGGAGACAGCCTGGAGACAGCCTGGCTGACCTGGAGACAGCCTGGAGACAGCCTGGCTGACCTGGAGACAGCCTAGAGACAGCCAGGCTGTCCCGGGATCAGCCAGGCTGACCCGGGGTCAGCCTGGCTGACCCCGGGACAGCCTGGAGACAGCCTGGCTGACCTGGAGACAGCCTGGAGTCAGCCTGGTTGACCCGGGGACAGCCTGTCGGTCAGCTGGTGATGAGGTTAATGATGTCAGATTCATGGCTGAACAGCATTAACGTGAGGCTTGAATTACACATTTTCGTTACATT
The DNA here is from genome assembly GCA_900291075.1 of Melanogrammus aeglefinus. Taxonomy (NCBI): domain Eukaryota; kingdom Metazoa; phylum Chordata; class Actinopteri; order Gadiformes; family Gadidae; genus Melanogrammus; species Melanogrammus aeglefinus. The sequence continues at coordinate 19,764 of OLKM01003946.1, read as the reverse complement.
TATTTTAATGTCTCTTATGTAAAGATCTTGTCTCCCCCCTGCAAACACACACACACACACACACACACACACACACACACACCACACACACACACACACACACACACACACACACACACACACACACACACACACACACACACACACACACACACACACACACACACACACACACACACACACGTCAGCGGGGTGGGGGTGGGGGGGAGTCCAGCCTGAGAGGAGAGGTGAGCGCACGTGACCTCTCCCCTGGTGACGGTTCAGGTGGAGGCCTGCTAGGCCCCCCTCGGTGAGGCTCGCTGTTGAACCCCAGGGGGGGAGGGGGGGCTTGTTTCTACAGCTCCCAGCATCCACTGCTCCCCAGAGCCTCTGTCCCACTCTGATCAACACACCGCACTGTAGAAGACTACAGCTCCCAGCATGCACTGCTCCCTGGTCGGGGTCGTGGGGTCATGGGGTCGTGGGGTCGTGGGGTCATGTGACACAGCAGGCTTGCGTGAGCACACACGGTGCGTGTGTGTGTCGTGTGCGTTAGCGACCTTCCCTCAACACGGTGCACCCTTCTGACTCTGAGCCTGTGCGTGCGCTCCACCCCGCGCGGTGTAGCGCGGTGTTAGCCTGGTAGCGTCAGCGCTATCTGAATTGCTAATCGGTTTCCGAGCGGGCGTGACCTTTGTGGAAGCACGGCACTCCGGCTCTGGAGCGCAAACCATCACTTCTTCAGAGCCGCTCTGCAGGAAGCGGGAAAACCAGGCGAGGGGGAAGGACATAAAAAAACACAGACTGACTCTAAACATCATCATAACTCTGCTCAGCAGCGTAGTTCCTCCGGTGTCGCCCCCCCCCCACCTCATTTATTATCTCCCTCCACCTTTTGGTTTCCTGTCCTCCTGAATTATTTACACCCACTGGCCGGGCCTCTGGTTGGTGCGCAGACCGTAGGATCTCTGTTCAGAGAACAGAAGTCAGTAAGTGCTGAGTGGGGGAGATTTAGAGAGGGCAGGGGGTCATGCTGGGGGAGGGGGGGGCAGGTAGCCTTCGTACCCCCACACCAAGAGACCAGCATCAATACAAACACACGTTGGCAGTCTGAAGAACACGCTCATACAAACACACACAGCGGTGCAAGGACCGAGCCAGCACCCGCCTGCACCAGGTGCATGTGGGTCCCATGTACACGCACACGCACCCACAAACATGCACACACAAGCACAAACGCACGTTTGTGCGCGCACACACACACACACACACAACACACACACACACTGGCACACCTACACTGAGGCCAATGGATGCACGGAGACGCTGAGACGGACGGAGCACTGTGTCACCGCCCGCCGCCCGGGCCTGGCGGACTCTTCCGGTGTAATTTAATTTTCACTCCCATAATTCTCTGCTCCTCTAGTGGCTCTGTCTCCAAGGCCCGCTCTGTCTCAACATGTCTCTCCTCTCCTCTCTCTCTCCTCTCCTCTCTCTATACCTATCTCTCCTCTATTCCTCAGCATCTTCTTCGTGTCTCTGCTCCTCTCTTCTCCTCTATGCTGTCCCTTGTCCTCTCTCTGCTCCTCGCGGGCTGGGACTGAACATCCTCGAGAGTTGGGCCCGCTGGCCTCTGCAGTGTCTCACCCCGAATCCTCTCAGCTCAGATCCCTCAACCTGCTCTCAAGGGCCCTGCACCCCCATCTGTCCCTCCACCTCTCCCTCAGTCGCTGGTTCTTACTCTCACGCTCTCTCTCCCGTTCACTCTCTGTTATCTACCTCCTTGCTGTATCTCCCCCTCTCTCTCTTTCTGTCTCTCTATCGCTGTGTGTCTCTTTCTCTTTCCTTTTCTCTCTAGCTCTCAGATTATCTCTCCCTCCTCTCTGGCCCTGGGGAGCTGTTCAGGGCGGTTTGTTTTGCTGGAGAGAGAGGGTGATGTGCTGACATTGGGTTCAAATCCCGTCTGTCCTCACAGGACCCCCTCCCCCCCCGCTCTCCCTCTCTCCCTCCCTCTCTCCCCCTTGGTCTCCCTCTCTCCCCCCCTCTCTCCCTCTCTCCTTCCTCTCTCCCCTCTGTTCCTCTCTCTCTCTCCCCTGTCTCCCCCCTCTCCTCCCCCCTCTCCCCCTGGTCTCCCCCTTCTCCTCCCCCCTCTCCCCCTGGTCTCCTCCTCTCTCCCTCTCTCCCCCTGGCCTCATCTATTTATCTCAATATCTTTTTTCTAGGCCCTTGTTAATGTTGTCTTTATTTATTAAGCTATTGAACCTACATTTACGTCATGTTTTTTCGCTGGTGTTTCTCCAGTACATCTTTCCATGGAATTCTGCTCATTAATGAATGCAGTATTTTAATAGCGGCCCATGCATATTGTAATTAAGTGAGTCTCCAGAATTTAAACCCCTGTTCCTACCAAGGGGCCGCGGGGCCCTTTCAGCCCCAACAGGTGTGGGGCGCAGCCACAAAGAGGCCTTTCAGCCCCCTGAATGGGCCCTCAGTTCCTGCCCTGGGGCCGCATGCCACCCCTTTATACCCTGCTGCCACGCGCCACTTTACCCCTGGACTCAATCCGGGCCCCGATGCACCCCCCAGCCTGGAGGGGGCTGGAGACACCTCCATGATGTCCCCCTGACCCCTTGGTCCCCTTCAGTAACTGGGTGACTCT
>OLKM01003946.1:7500-12101 GCA_900291075.1 Melanogrammus aeglefinus | reverse complement strand
CCTCATAGACCTATTGACCTTAGGCCGTTCTGACCCGGTCAGACGGCCCAGTCAGATGAGCTCTATGAGCTTCCCTCACTGACACCCTCACACAGAGCGCGTCGTTTAGAAAACATCCGTTCTCTAAATCAGACAATGTCTCCAACACACAAGCGAGAGAAGACCCCAATAAAGTCGTTTATGGGAAACTTATTGAAGGAATACCAACGCACGACCCTAAAAGGAAGCGCCCTGCGGCGCACTATACCAATCAACAAGCTCTTTAAGCCCCGGCAGACAGAGGAAATGGTTGTTTCCGCAGTGAGCTTGATCTCAGACCTCACCAATCTACGACCCAGGCACGCTGCCCTGCCCTTCTGCTGGTCTGGGTCCAATCACATAACACGTACAGATTGGAAAACAACTCTTCTTTCATATTAATATTAGAGTTAGGTTTAAACATTACAGTTATGACAGTAAACAAGTTAGTATTATAGTCATGGTCTGACTCCGGGGGTTGTCTCCACGAGCCCTTACCTCTTACACAGCCCGGCACGCACAATAGGTAGAGCCAGTTCCCGGCGAGTGACACAATTTCTCCCACCTCTGCCTGTGCCTGGTTTCCACTTACCACCAGCTTGCCATACCTCAGGAAATTACAATAGCTTCTTTGTTTTTCGTAAACCCCGCTCACCGTTTCCATAACTACACCGAGTGAGACCCGTGCGCTGATGCACGCTGCAGCACGGACCTCTGGCGATCGTTGAGAGAGAATCCGAACTTCCGCGAGAGAAGACCGGACAGGAGCTGCTCTCCTTCTAGACCGCCGCCTGATGCCATCGCAACAAGTGCCATGTGGGCCTCGCTGGAGAATGTGGACGTGATTGAGGAGAGGACAAGGCTACTAAAAATACAACGCTAGGCGCATAAATAAGTCTTTCAAGCCCGATAAACAAAGCCTCCCAGGGCTGGGCGCCAAGCTGCATAGATCCACAGAGGGGGCGGTCGGGGGATTCTTCAGAGAGTGACTCCTGAAGAATAATGTCCCTGTTCTCTGAAGAACTTTTCAAAGTGTTCAGTACTGGAAAATCACATAATGACACGGCAGGCTCTGCAGCTCACTGTGGCAGAGCCAGGATCCCCCGGAGTGGAAGGCAGGCCCCAGGAACGGTGCAGTCGCTGTAGGGAACAGAAAGTTGTGGATAACATATTTGCTAACGTGGGGCTAACATTTGGCTAACATGTGCCTAGCATGGTGGCTAACCTATGGCTATCGTGTTTACGGCTGTGTAATATTTAGCTAGCTCCTTTTTTGTCGATTTTGGTTGCGGCTAACATGTTGGCTAACATGTGGCTAAATGGCTTACATTTTAGCCTACATGTGGATAATATTTTGGCTAACATGTGGCTAAATTACTAGCATGTGCCTGGGATTGGCCTAGGTTTTACACCATCAACTTCTTCCCTTCCAGATGAGGGTTGGTGTGCTTCATGATGTGCAGCATACCTCCTTTCAACACAAACTCCTTCCCAGCAGTAGGACACATGGTCTGTTCAGCAGACGCCATCATCCAGAGTGCAGGGCCACAACAATGCATATCTCTCACCAAGGGGAATCCAAGCCCTTTTCTCTGGCCTTGCTCTCGTAGGGGTGCTAGTTCGGAACCCTCTGGCCAGTGATTCCTAAAACTCGTTAAAGCGTCTCAGATGTCTCCATGTCGGAGGTCCCCTCATCGCTGACAAGTGGACTGCGTGGAGCTTCAGGGGCCGCCTGGCTGCTGCGCTCATGTCACGCAGCCCCACAAGGACGCTACGATTCCCTGCATTGTTGAAGGTCAACGAGACACTAGCAGCCTTCTTCAAGAGCTCTGTGAAGTTCTGAAGAATAAAACCAGCCCCATGGATGACTAACAGCCCCCAGAAGCTGAGAGACATTCATCCACAGATCAAATGGACCGACGATGTAAAGACCCAGTGGATGGACTGCTTTCAGTAGGCCACATGTGAATCAACATCAAGGTCGGCTTAGCAGAAGGCAGGGCAGGTTAACTTGTCTCCGGAAGGTTCCTAGTTCGATCCCCGGCTCCTCCTAGCTGAACGTCAAGGTGTCCCCGACTGCTCCTGACGAGCTGTGTGGTTGACTCCCCTGTCAGTGTGTTAATGCGTGTTTGAACCTTTGTACGGTGCATTCGATGAACGTGTAAAATGGTACTGGATGGGGAGAGTAGCGATGGATTCTTGACCCAAGAAGCACAGCAACGTCTGAGAACCTCCGATAGAGCGACACAGGTCTGCAGCCTTGTGTGATCTCCATGGGAAGTGCCGGGTCAACACTGGACTGATAAGAGTACCTGTCATGATCCGCTCCTGATTTTCCCATTCACCAGCCTGCCACCCTGATCTCCCCTAATTAACCCCACCACCTCCACCTGTGACCCCTCTATATAAACCCTCTCTCTCCACTCAGTCTCTGCCAGATCGTCTCTCGTACTCACAGAGCTTTCCCGCAACTCCAGAACTATTCTACAACGCTGATCCTGCCTGCTTCTGACCTCTCGCCTGTCTCACCACCCACCCGCCTGTCGTTGAGTCCCTGCCGGCCTGTCTGCATCCCTGTTTCCTGCTCCTCACCTGCCCGCCCCCCCGCCCCCCCGTTGCCGACCCCTTGTCTGCTCGCTCCTTGTCTTGTTCCGGTGATATTGGATTCCGTTTCTGGACAATAAAACCGTTGATCCGTTCCAGCACTGGTCTCAGTCTGTGCTGTTCTTGGGTCCAACCTCGCGCCCCATTACAGTACCTGGTTACTAATAAACACATGAATACCGTTACAGCTTTTATTATTCCAAGCAACAGGGGTGTGAAGAAGAGACTACGAGGAGATAAAGAAACAGCAGTGAGGCCTCATGAAGGCTGAGCATTGGGTCCACCGGTCGGGTGTGGGACATGCATGTCTCATGACTCATATTTCAGCGTCCGACTCGTTAGCAGGCGACAGGTGTGTGAAGACATCACGCTCAATTCACATGATTTCATTTTGTCCCATTGATGGAAACGACTGTCAGACCGGCTGTTCGCCCGGGTCACCGTGGACACCATAGGACACAAGGGGGGGGTGAATACCACAGCGGGAACGAGCACTGACCGCTGTGTGATAAGTCTAACAGAGGGGTCACATTCCTGACAAATGAGGGAACTCATCTTCACATTGTAGACGGTGACCATCGATTGCTTCTAGGCTCTACATGCAGATCCACATCCATAGCTCAACTCGGAGCTCATCTGTCAACTGTGCTGCAGACCGGTGAGAAACCTCCGCTCTGCTGACTCACATCCTCACTCACACCCCTCTTACAACATCGGATTGTTTCGTTGAAATGTAATGTTTGTATTGCTTGAAGGAGTTTGGATAACACAGACTTCCACTGTCCTGTTGTACCTGGTGCTCTGCAGCTGTCATGGATACTGGGTGAGACTCCCCTACTGGTTCCTACCTGCAGACACATGTCCCCTGGCCTCACCTGCGGGCGCTGTCTACCCTCTCCCTTTGCAGAGGGCTTACGGTGTTCAGTGAGTCTGGGGCCAGTGAGTCACGGCTGGGTTTCTGCCCCGCCCGTCTTAAACTAAGCCCCGCTGCTGATTCAGTCTAAGGCGGAAAGATAAGCTGAGGAAGGCTGGAATCCGACCTCCAGCAAGTAAGGGAGCACACCCACTCTCACTGCCCCTGGGAGTGGAGCCCGCAACTTCTGCCTGGTCAGTGAGCAAGGCACTGCTCCTTCTGAAGCACACAGTGTGTAACTCATGTCCACTGATTAGGTTGAATGCACTGATAAGGGGCATTAAACCAGTACTCTCATTGTATAAATAGAGAGACAGACAGACAGACAGACAGACAGACAGACAGACAGACAGACAGACAGACAGACAGACAGACAGACAGACAGACAGACAGACAGACAGACAGACAGACAGACAGACGGAGGGAGAGAGATTTCAAATGTCTTTCCATGCATTCTTTAAAATCCTCTTTTCATTTGTGTTTGATTAATATTTTAAATGCAGTTGTTAAATGTGTTTTATTTAGTTGTATGACATTGAGTCTGCCTTGTGTATGAAATGTACAACATAGATAAGGTTGACTTGACAGGGAAAATACATTAAAAACCAACCAAAAGTGAAGTATGTGCGTACTCAGTAAAGTGTGTGTAGAATGAACTTCATTTTTGCAATTCTGCAAACAAACAAAGTTTGTTACTCAGGGTGCGGTCCCATAATCAGCTGAGATAGGCTGCAGCTGCACCCAGACCCAGACAGCCAATCACAGACCCCCGTCACCGCTCACCCACTCACCCACTGGGTGCCTTCATGTGAGAGGATTTAGAAGAGAGTAGAACTGGTTCTGAAGGTTTGATCTGAGCAGAGGAACACGGACCGCAGTCTACCGGGGTCAACAGGATCCAGGAAGGGGAGGAGGGGAGAGGAGGGCGGGGAGGGGAGGGGAGGTGAGGGAGAGGGAGAGGAGAGGAGGAGAGGAAGGGGAGGGAGGAGAAGGAGGAGGAGGAGAAGGAGAGGGGAGGGGAGGGGAGGGAGGAGAGAGGAGAGAGAGGGAGAGGGGAGGGAAGAGA
>OLKM01003946.1:0-2500 GCA_900291075.1 Melanogrammus aeglefinus | reverse complement strand
TCATGCCTCTTGTTGGGTCACAAATATTTCGCACCAAAATGTGCCTTCTTCTTTTAATTCAAAGGTAATTGCCAAATTGCTCGGTACCTCCAACGCACTAGCATGTTAACCGTCGACATGCAGGTGACAGGAGGTGAGAGAGGGACCCCTCCTGAACGCTATCGGGGGATTGCTACAGAGTTTAAGAGAGAGACAACAATTAAATAAAAAGGGGTGGTTAAAACATGTAATACATAAACAGTAAAAGGGAAAGTAGCAAAAGGCTTTTTTAAAAAGATAAGTCTGAATTCTTTTTTAGCAACAGCTGTAGTCTGTGGACCTTCAGGAGGTCTGAGGGTGAGTGCTGATGCAATATATACTGATATACAAGTGTAATGGTCTTTATTAATCATATTATATATATATAATAATATTATATATAGTATATATATATATTATAATATTATAGTATTATATATATATATATATACTATATATACAAGGCTTTTTCAAAAAGATAAGTCTGAATTCTTTTTTAGCAATATATATTTAAATAACATTAATGTTGTGGGTGGTATCCCCCAAGAAAAAGGAAAGTGCAAACAAAGATGTTCAAAGCAGAATAATGAAGTGTACCGAAAGGTTTGCCCTGATGGTGTCTGCTGGTGTTACTACGAGTCAAGGCAGGACAGCTCCTCCGTCACCACCCTCCTCCGTCACCATCCACCTCCATCATCGTCATCCTCCTCCGTCCTCCTCCTGCTCCGTCATCTCACACGCCTTCACATCCTGCCCCGCGTGGGTGTGGTGTCTGCTACGCCCAAGACACATTCCTGCTGCACAGGTAACAGAGGAAAGCAGGTTTAGAGATCACTCAGCAGCATAGTGTGTACACTATCTAGTCTCACTACTAACTACTACTCACCACAACTACTACTACTATACCGACTCCTACATCACTAACTACTACACTCGACTTCTTACTACACTACTTTACTTACTACTACTACTCACTACTACACACTACTCGCTACTACACACATATTGACTACACCTGACTACTACACACTACTACTACTACGACTACTTACTACATACTATACTACTACCCGTCTACTACTAGTACACACCAGTACTACACACTACTACTACACACTACTACTACACACTACTACTACTACTACTACAACTACTACTACTACTCACACTACTACTACACACTACTACTACTACACACTACTGCTACACACTACTACTACTAGTACACACCAGTACTACACACTACTACTACTACTACTACACACTACTACACACTACTACTACTACACACTACTGCTACACACTACTGCTACTACTACACACTAGTACTACACACTACTAAACCCTACTGAACACTGTTACTACACACTACTACTACTACACACTACTACTACTACACTACTACTACACACTACTACTACTACTACACACTACTGCTACACACTACTACTACACTACTACTAGCACACTACTACTACTACTACTACTACTACACACTACTACTACACACACTACTACTACACACTACTACTACACACTACTAGTACACACTACTGCTACACACTACTACTACTACTAGTACACACCAGTACTACACACTACTACTACTACTACTACACACTACTGCTACACACTACTACTACTACTACACACTACTACTACTACACACTACTACTACTACACACTACTACTACACACTACTACTACTACACACTACTACTGCTACACACTACTACTACACACTACTGCTACACACTACTACTACTACTACACACTACTACTACACTACTACTACTATCACTACTGCCGTACACACTTACTACTACCACACTACAGTACACACTACTGCGCTACACTAACTACTTACTACTACTACTAGCTGCACACCAGTAACTACGACACTACTCACCCTCCACTCACTACTACACTACTAACATGCCTAACACACTACTACTTACTACTTAATACTACTACTCATACATCTACTACACACTCACTACACACTACTGCCTACACACTACTACTTACACACTACTACACTACACACTACTGTACACATACTGACTATCGTACTACACACTACTGCTGCACACACTACTACTACTTACTACACACCTACTCACCTACACCTCTACTGCTACACCTCATACTACTATACTACTACTACACCACTACTTACACACTACTGCTACACACTAACTACTACACCACTACTAGCTACACACTTAACTTGCTACACATACTCTACTACTACACACTACTGCTACACACTTATTACTAACTACTACACACTACTACTACTACACACTTACTGCTTACACACTATAACTACTGTACACACCGCAGTACTCTACACACTCACTAGACTACTACACACTATACTACTTACTACTCACTACTACTACTACTACTACTCACTACTACTACATCACTACTGCTACACACTACCTACTTAGTTAGTACACACCAGTACTTACACACT
>OLKM01003945.1:15000-27519 GCA_900291075.1 Melanogrammus aeglefinus | reverse complement strand
TTGCGTGTTCATCCCTATAACCCTAACGCTAAACCCCTAAACCCCTTAACCCCTAACCCTAACCCAGACATGAGGATTAAACAATGTATTGCCACATAAGCCAAGCTAAAGGAAAAAACAAAACAAACAAATTTAATAAATGAAGACTTGCAGGGCCTGGACAAGCTTACACTGCATATCTACAAGTTCAGACCTACCCACCGACGCTAGTAACTACCTATATACATTATGATGCTATATTGTTGATTGATTAAAATAAAATGAACACGCATGCGTATGCATGGTTAGGGGCCGCTTCCGCCATCTGGTGGCTGCTGCAGGGGACCTCAACAAAACCACACTTTGGTTTTGGCTGTGCAAAGCGGATACGGACAGCAGCATATGTGATGCCCGACTCTACATCTCGGGGGGTGGGGTTCTACGGACTCCAGGCTTGCGCCGTTGGAAAGGCGATCCTCCTTTGGGGGGGGTGCGTCTGCCTCCCGTTCTCTAGCACCTTCCTGTCAAAAGATATTCACCCCTGAAAAACGGCCTGCCACCGGGTGCACTTTGGCTAAAACCCCCTACCCGTAACCCTAACCCTAACCCAACCCTACCCTAACCCTACCCTAACCCTAACCCCTACCCTAACCCTAACCTCTGGGAGGGCTACAGGCAGTTGAACGATACCAGAGACTATTCGAAAACTCGATCGCGCCCGTTTACGTCGAACACCGTTCCCCCTCGTATTCTGAATTATCTATTCCCTATTGCAGGAAAACACATTATCACCATACAAGCACCGTAATTACCTTATCAGGTGACGCCGAGCCGCAGGCCCAGGTCTATTAATGTTGCAAAGATCCACAATGATCCCAGCGACTTGGAGCATGACCATTTGAGATTCCCTCCGGTCGCCCCATCGTCTCCTATTGCTAGCAGCGAAAACCTATCGCACGGCCAGAATACCTCGATTATTATCTGTACCCCCTTCGATCAGGCACGCTAGTTACGTTAAAGATCACCTACGACTTCGTTCCAGAAGGTCAACAGCATGCATTCCCGGGCAATCGCTCCTCTTCACGATGGACGTCGATAGCCTATACACGAATATAGACATCGCCGGTGGCATGCGAGCCGTACAGAACGCCTTCCGGCTTTACCCAGATGTCACGCGACCTGACGCGGAACTCCTGCGCCTTCTCGAGATCAACCTCACCCGCAACGATTTTCTCTTTAACGGGGAATTTTTTCTCCAGGTCAAGGGCACGGCCGATGGGGAAAAAGTCTCGCCCCCTCGTACGCCATCTCTTTATGGCCAGATGGAGGTCTCGGCGCTCGACGCTTGACCCCAAACGGCCCTTGTGCTTTACTTGCGCTACTTGGACGATATCTGGGGAGTGTGGCCCCATCCCCCATCAGAATTCGATCAGTTCTTATCCGTTTTAAACGCACACGACCCCTCGATCACTCTCAAATCGTGTACGAGCACATCCTCAGTGGATTTCCTGGACACGACCACCTTCAAGGGCCCCGACTTCCCGACCAGACTCACTCTGGACGTCAAAGTTTTTTTCAAACCCACAGATACGATCTCTGTTGCACAATCGAGGCTTTCATCCCAGGCACACGTTACGCCGGCCCTCTCAAAATCGCAGCTTCTGAAGATTCTCCAGAATCTGCGCAAAAACATTCAGACTTTATGGCGGCTGTAAAAATTCTGTATCACCGCCTTTGGCGCTAGGGGTTACTCCCGCTCCGCTCGCCGGCTCCTCCCTCAGGACGTCTAGGGACGTTTCAATCCCACCCGTCGTTGGCCACCCCGTCGCCTTGGATCACGACTTACTCGTCCTCCTCTGCCGCTCTGACCCCACCGTGTTCAAGGGGCATTTCCAACGTCTTTCTGTGACGAACCACCTACTTACCGAATCACGATTCATTCGCGGCCTATCGCAAAAATAGAACCTGAAGGATATTTAGTTAGGGCGAAGCTGCGCCACGCGGTCCGAGCCGAGGGTCCACCGAGACTCTCGGACTTTATCTCTCCGTCCCTGGGCTCGCAACCCACACAATGGCGACGTGTTTCGGACCCAGCGACACTCCGGCCCGACCACCAGCAACTGCGTGTATCTCATCCGCTGTGTTACCTGCGAGATCCAGTACGTCGGTGAGACCGAAAACACCCTCCATCAGGTTCACGGCAGCACCGCTACAACGTAAGACACCGTAGGACACTCATCTCCGCTGCGTGAGCCACTTTGTCCAGCATGGCTGCCTGCCCGTGACGCCTACGGTGCTCGAGGCCAATCCCATCTGGTCCGTCGCAATGGGGCGCAGGCTGAAGGACTCTGGCATCGCCAGACTGGGACCTGCAGCCTCTTGGTCTCAATGTGGGGGTGGGCGGGGATTCCGTTTGATGTTGTGATATGGCCTGTGCACTCGACGTCGCCGCCTCGGCCGGCGCGTCTGCGAGTCTTTATCTTTACTAACCCTACCCTAACCCTAACCTAAACCCTAACGACACCCCCCCTATGCGGTTTGCCAGACCAACGCTCTCCGGGAATGCTGTCACCGTCCAGCGTCTTCCGCAGACGACACCCCCAATGTTGGCCAGACCAACGCTCTTCGGGACGCTGTCCCCACCGATACTCCCCTTGGCTCCGCTCCGCTCGGCTGACCTTCTACCCTCCGGCTGACGGGGGTCACGCCGGACATCGCCCACCGGGAGCCACGGGCACGTCAACACCACGAGGAAGAGTTCGCGACCCCATCCGGCCACGCCCTTGTCGCGGCGTACCACGCGCGCCTCCGGCTTGGCTCGGCGCCGGGGCCACCTCGGCCTCGCCACGCCCCTTCAGGAAGGGTTCCGGTGTTTTCCCGCACGACACTCGCTATGGATTGCCCAGATCGACGTTCTCAGACGCTGTCCCTCCTTGGTAGGTGGGTGGGTCGGGGATCTTTGGGACTGATGTGATGATTGGCCGTGCACTCGGCGCCGCCCCCTCGGCCGCGTCACCTTAATGCTGTACCTAACCCTAACCCCGAATTCCCATCACCGCTGCATTTCTCGGAACAAGCTCAAAAAAACCGTTTTTTTCAAAAGAGTGGTAGATGGCTCTTAACCTAACCCTAACCTAACCCTCTAACCTTACCCTAACCCAACCCCAACCCTACCATACCCTAACCCTAACCTCTAACCCTAACCCTAAACCTAACCCAAAAACCGTTTTTTCAAAGTGGTAGATGGCTCTAACCTAACCCTAACCCTAAACCCTAACCCTAACCCTTAACCCTAATCATGATTAAAAGAAATAAAACGCGCATGCGCTATGCTGGTTAGGGTCCGCTGCGCCATCTGGTGGCTGCTGAAGGACCTTAACCGACCACACTTTGGTTTGGCTGTGCAAAAGCGATACGGTCAGCAGCATATGTGATGCCCGACTCACATCTCGGAGGGGGAGCTCGCACGGACTCGGCTTGGCGCCGGTGGAAAGGCGATCTCCCTTTGGGGGGGTGCTCTGCCTCCGTATCTCTAGCACTTCCTGTCACAAAGATATCACGAAAACGGGCTGCACCGGGTGCACTTTGGCTAACCCTAACCCTAACCCTAACTAACCCTAACCTTACCTAACCCTAACCCTAACCCCAACCCACAACCCACAAACCTTAACCTAACCCCCAACCTAACCCTAACCTACCCTAACCCTAACCCTCAACCCTAACCCTAACCCACACACTACACACACACCTACACACCTGCTTTATACACATCCACCATTCATGTATCATTACACCTCCAGCATAACAGCCATGCCCCACATTCACATTGCAAATCCATCACACACATCCACTACACTTTTATCATTCACGGTACAATAGGCCACTGCATCTGGGATCACACAGTCCTCCCAACATTACCCTATCACCTAACCCTAACCTAACCCTAACCCCTAACCCCTAACCCTACCCCTACCCTAACCCTAACCGTTTTTTAAAAGTGGTAAGTAGCACTTTACCTAACCTAACCCTAACCCTAACCCTAATTCTTGATTGTCCTAACCCGTAACCTAGTCTCTACGACTACGGTTCCCGAGATAACAGAAAACCGGAACACAAAGTGAGCGTATTCGAAACGGAAGCTCGATAAGAGTCGAGGTGGTGCCGTTGAAAGCCAACCAAGAGTAATGGGGGGGGGGGGGGGGTAGATCTTGGTTCAAGACTCTACGACCTTCCTATCAGAAGTTATGAGCCAAAAATGGAAAAGAAGTAAGGGGTTACTTCACTAAGGTTTTCATCCCTATACCAACGCAAACCTCTACCCCTAACCCCTAACCCTAACCCAGACATGAGGATAAACACAATGATTGCACATAAGCAGCTACAAGGAAAAACAAACAAACAAATTAATAATATAGACTCAGGGCCTGGACAAGCTTTACACTGCATATCTACAGTCCAGAACCTACCCACCGACGCTAGTATACCTAATATACATGATGATGTATATTGTAGTTGATTAAAATAAATGAAACACGCATGCCGCCTATGCTGGTTAGGGGCCGCTTCCGCATCTGGTGGCTCTCGAGGGACCTCAAACAAACCACACTTGGTTTTGGCTGTTGCAAAGCGGATACGGACAGCAGCATATGTGAATGCCCGACTCTACATCTCGGGGGGGGGTTCGTACGGATCAGGCTTGGCGCCGTTGGAAAGGCGATCCTCCCTTTGGGGGGTGCGTCTGCCTCCCGTTCTCTAGCACCTCCTGTCAAAAGATATTCACCGAAAACGGCCTGCACCGGGGTGCACTTTGGCTAAAACCGCCCTACCCTAACCCCTAACCCTAACCCTAACCTAACCCTAACCCTAAACTAACCTACCCTAACCCCCTAACCCTAACCCTAACCCTAACCCTACCTCTGGGAGGGCTACAGGCAGTTGAACGATACCAAGTACTATTTCGAAACTCGATCGCCCCGTTAAACGTCGACACCGTCCCCCTCGTATCTGAAATTATCTATTCCCTATGGCCGAAAAAAATATATCACCTACAAGCAACGTAATTACCTTATCCGGTGACAGCCGAGCCCAGGCCCAGCTCTTCTACATTGTGCCCAAAGATCCACAAGGATCCCGCGACTTGGGAGCAGGACCATTTGAGATCCCTCCCGGTCGCGCCCATCGTCTCCGATTGCAGCAGCGAAACCTATCGCACGGCAGAATACCTCGATTATTATCTGTACCCCCTTTCGATCAGGCACGCTAGTTACGTTAAAGATACCTACGACTTCGTCCAGAAGGTCAACAGCATGCATGTCCCGGCGCAATCGCTCCTCTTCACGATGGACGTCGATAGCCTATACACGAATATAGACATCGCCGGTGGCATGCGAGCCGTACAGAACGCCTTCCGGCTTTACCCAGATGTCACGCGACCTGACGCGGAACTCCTGCGCCTTCTCTGAGATCAACCTCACCCGCAACGATTTTCTCCTTTAACGGGGGAATTTTTCTCCATGGTCAAGGTGCACGGGCCATGGGGAAAAAGTTCGCCCCCTCCGTACGCCAATCCTCTTTATGGCCCAGTGGGAGGTCTCGGCGCTCGATCGCTTGCCCCAAACGGCCCTTGTGCTACTTGCGCTACTTGGGTACGATATCTGGGGATGTGGGCCCCATCCCTCCATCAGAATTCGATCAGTTCTTATCCGTTTTAAACGCACACGACCCCTCGATCACTCTCAAATCGTGTACGAGCACATCCTCAGTGGATTTCCTGGACACGACCACCTTCAAGGGCCCCGACTTCCCGACCAGACTCACTCTGGACGTCAAAGTTTTTTTCAAACCCACAGATACGCATGCTCTGTTGCACAGATCGAGCTTTCATCCCAGGCACACGTACGCCGGCCTCCTCAAATCGCAGCTTCTGAGATTCTCCAGAATCTGCTCAAAACATTCAGACTTTATGGCGGCTGTAAAAATTCTGTTCACCGCCTTGGCCGCTAGGGGTTACTCCCGCTCCGCTCGCCGCTCCTCCCTCAGGACGTTCAGGGACGTTAATCCACCCGTCGTTGGCCCCCGTCTGCCTTGGATCACGACTTACTCGTCCTCCTCTGCGCTCCTGACCCACCGGGTCAAGGGGCATTTTCAACGTCTTCTGGACGAAACCACCTACTTACCGAATCACGGCATCATCGCGGCCTATCGCAAAAATAGGAACCTGAAGGATATTTTAGTTAGGGCGAAGCTGCGCCCGCTGTCCGAGCCGAGGTCCACCAGACTCTCGGACTTTTATCTCTTCCGTCCCTGGGCTCGCAACCCACACAATGGCGACGTGTTTCGGACCCAGCGACACTCCGGCCCGACCACCAGCAACTGCGTGTATCTCATCCGCTGTGTTACCTGCGAGATCCAGTACGTCGGTGAGACCGGAAACACCCTCCTGATCAGGTTCACGCAGCACCGCTACAACGTGAGACACCGTAGGGACACTCATCTCCCGCTGGTGAGCCACTTTGTCCAGCATGGCTGGCCTGCCCTGACGGCTACGGTGCTCGAGGCCAATCCCATCTGGTCCGTCGCAATGCGGCGCAGGGCTGAAGGACTCTGGATCGCCAGACTGTGGGACCTTGCAGCCTCTTGTGGTCTCAATGTGGGGGTGGTCGGGGATTCCGGGTTTTGATGTGATGATGGCCTGTGCACTCGACGTACGCGCCTTCGCGGCGCCGTCTTTGATCTTGTACCTAACCCTAACCCTAACCCTAACCCTAACCCTATACCCCTAACGACACCCCCCTATGGTTTGCCCTAGACCAAACGCTCTCCGGGATGCTGTCCCCACCGTTCCAGCGTCTTCCGGCACGACACCCCCCATGGGTTTGCCCAGACCAACGTCTTTCGGGACGCTGTCCCACGATACTCCCCTTGGGCCTCCGGCTCGCGCTCGGGCTGACCTTCTACCCTCCGGCTGACGGGGTCACGCCGGACATGCCCACCGGGAGGCCCACGGGGCACGTCAACAACCACGAGGAAGAGTTCGCGACCCCATCCGGCCACGCCCTTGTCGCGGCGTACGACGCGCGCCTCCGGCTTGGCTCGGCGCCGGCACCTCGGCCTCGCCACGCCCCCTTCGAAAGGTTCCGGTGTCTTCCGGCACGACACTCCGCTATGGGATTGCCAGATCGACGTTCTTCAGGACGCTGTCCCTCCTTGGTAGGTGGGGTGGTGGGTCGGGGATCTTTGGGACTGATGTGATGATGGCCTGTGCACTCGGCGCCGCCGCCTTCGGCGGCGTCACCTTAATGCTTGTACCTAACCCTAACCCGAATTCCCATGCACCGCTGCATTCTCGAACTAGCTCAAAAAAACCGTTTTTCAAAGTGTGAGATGCGCTCTTAACCTAACCCTAACCTAACCCTCTAACCCTAACCCTAACCCCAACCCCAACCCTAACCACATACCCCTCAACCCTAAACCCTCTAACCCTAACCCTAACCCTAACTCCAAAACCGTTTTCAAAAAGTGGTAGATGGCTCTTATAACCTACCCCTAAACCCGTTAACACCTAACCCTCAACACCTAACCCTAATGATTAAAAGAAATAAAACGCGCATAGCGCTATTGCTGGTTAGGGTTCACGCTGCGTCCTCGCATCTGCTGGCTGCTGTCAGTGGCTGCTGACGGGACTTAACCGCACCACACTTTGGTTTTGTGGCTGTGCAAAGCGGATAACGGTGACAGAGCATATGTGATGCCCGACTTCCACATCTCGGGAGGGGGAAGCTCGCACGGACTACGGGGCTTGGCGCCGTTATGAAAGGCGTCACTCCCTTTGGGGGTGGGTGCGTCTGCCTCCCTGTCTTCTAGCACCTATCCTGATCAATAAGTCATTCACCGAAAACGTCCTGCACCGGGGTGCACTTTTGGCAACCTAAACCCTAACCCTAACCTAACCTAACTCTAACCTAACCCTCACCTAACCCCAACCCCAACCCCAACCCTTACCTAACCCAACCCTAACCCTAACCCCTAACCCCTAATCCTAACCTAACCGCTAACCCTAACCCCACCACACTTACTACACACACCTACACACCTGCTTTATACACATCCACCATTCATTATTCATTACACTTCCAGCACTAAACATCCATGCCACATTCACCTTGCAAATCCATCACACATCCACTACACTTTTATCATTCACGGTACAATAGGCCAGCTGCATCTGGGATCACACAGTCCTCCCCAACAATTACCCTATCACCTAACCCTAACCCCTAAACCTAAACCCCTAACGCTTACCTACCCTACCCCTAACCCTAACCGTTTTTTTAAAGTGGTAAGTAGCACTTACTACCTAACACCTGAACCCAACCTAATTCTTGATTGTCCTAACCCTAACCCTAGTCTCTACGAACCTACGGGTTCAGCCGAGATACAGAACCGGAACACAAAAAGTGAAAATGTGACGTATCTCCGAAACGGAAAGCTCGATAGAGAGCGAGGGTGGGGCGTTGGAAAAGCCACCAGAGTAATGGGGGGGGGGGGGGGGTAGATCTTGGTGTCAAGACTCTACGACCTTCCTATCAGAAGTTATGAGCAAAATGAAAAGGAGTAGGGGGTTACTTCATGGGTTTTCATCCCTATTTACCCTTAACGCTAAACCCTAACCCCTAACCCCTAACCCTAACCCAGACAGTGAGATAAAACAAATGTATTGCCACATAAGCAGCTACAAGGAAAAACAAACAAACAAATAAATAAATGAGATTGCAGGGCCTGGACAAGCTTACTACTGCATATCTACAGTCAGACTACCACCGAGCGCTAGTAACTACCCTATATACATTGGATTGATGATGTATATTGTTGTTGATTGATTAAAATAAATGAAACACGCATGCGCTATGCTGGTTAGGGCCGCTTCCGCCATCTGGTGGCTGCTGAGGGGACCTCAACAAACCACACTTTGGTTTTGGCTGTGCAAAGCGCGGATACGGACAGCAGCATATGTGATCGCCGACTCTACATCTCGGGGGGGGGGTGTCGTACACGGACTCAGGCTGGGCGCGTTGGAAAGGCGATCCTCCCTTTGGGGGGGTGCGTCTCGCCTCCCGTTTCTCTAGCACCTTCCTGTCAAAAGTATTCACGACGAAAACGGCCTGCACCGGGTGCACTTTGGCTAAAACCCCCTACTCCTACCTAACCTAACCTAAACCCTAACCCTAACCTTACCCTAACCCTAACCTAACCCTAACCCTAACCCTAACCTAACCCTAACCCCCTAACCCTAACCCTTCTGTCAAAAGATATTCCACGAAACTCAGGCCTGCACCAGGCGTGCAGAATTTGCTAAGAACCCCTATACCTAACCCTACCCTAACCCTAACCCTGAACGCCTAACCCCAACCACAGACACCACCAAAAACGCTCAAAATGGCCAAGAAACCGTTGCTCCTAGACACTTTCTGTCAAATTTTAACGATATATATTTTTCACCACAAATCTTTAAGTATTCTTACATTGGAGTCACGGTAGCTATGTGAAAGGAAGTGAGCTAGAACTCCAAACTTTCGCATCAATGTCGATGGGAGCCGAGAAAAACCTTGCCGACACAATTTTTGCAAATTGCATATTGGTAACCGACCCCCGCTTTTTCTCCGGCGACGAGGCTTTCAGTGAAAAACTTCAAGTGCGATTTTCTATACCAAAACAAGCCACTAGGTAGCAGCCAAGAATTTTTTGCCACAAGGTCCGCCTCATTAATACCTACAACCATAGAACCTTAGTTCCGCTAGAGCCCCTCCTCAGCTCCCGTAGAGGTCAATTATGAGCTGTTTTTCGCATGTTAAAAAAGTTGCCACTAGGGGCCAAATTTCTCGGGATGAAGAAGGGCCTAATGGAAACGATCTGGTATACTCCGAATTTCCCGGAGCACCGCTCAAAAAAAAAAACGCTTCACTTGTGAACTTTTAAATCGAAATGCAGTAACCCCAAAAAAACGCAGCAGGGCCGCCACCATTTTTGGAGGGCAAGTCCGGCTGGGCCTAGACCTCAGTCCATGTGGGTGGTGCACCCGCGCGAAATTGCCCATGACCGCTGCATTCCCGACTAAGCTCAAAAAAAAGCCGTTTTTTCAAAAGTGGTAGATGGCTCTTAACCTAACCCTAACCCTAACCCTAACCTAACCCTAACCCTAACCTAAGAACCCTAACCTAACGCCAACCTAAACCCTAACCCTAACCTAACCTAACCCACCCCCTAACCCTAACCCTAACCTTACCTAACCTAACCCTAACCTAACTACCCTAACGCTAACCCTAACCCTAACCCTAACCCTAACCCTACCCAACCTAACCTAGACCTACCCCCTAACCTAACGCCTACCCCCTGAACCGCAACCTGAACCCTAAACGCCTACACCTACGCCCACCAACCCGCGAACCCATACCCCACCCACCCCAACCCACCCCACGCCAACCCCAACGCACACCCCCAACCCAAACCCTCACCCCAGACCCAACCTCAACCAACCCAACCCTACCCTACACCCTAAACCCTATCAACCTAGGACAGCCTAAACCCATAACCCTAACCCTAACCTAACCCTAACCCTAACCCTAACCCCTTACCCTTAACCTCTAACCTAACCCTAACTAACCTAACTAACCTAACCTAACCCTAACCCTAACCCTACCCTAACCTATACTCACCTAAACCTACTACCCTAACCCTAACCTAACCTAACCTAACCCAACCCCTAACCCTAACCCTAACCCTAACCCTAAACCCTAACCCGTAACGCCTAACCTAACCCGAACCGCTCACCTAACCCTAACCCTACCCTAACCTAACCTAACCCTAACGCCGTAACCTCTAACCTAACCCTAACCCTAAACCTAACCCTAACTCTACCCTAACTAACCCTAACCCTAAGCCCCTAACCTAACCCTACCTAACCTAAACCCCTAAGCCCTAACCCTAACCACTAAAATACCCTAACCCTAACCCTAACCCTAAACCCTAACCTACCTAACTCAACCCTAACCCTAACCCTAACCCCTAACCCTAACCCTAAACTCCCTAACCACTTATACCCGTAACCCTAACCTACGCTAACCCGTAAACCCTACTACCCTAAACCGCTAACCCTAACCCTAACCTAACCCCTACCCTAACCCTACCTAACCACAACCCTAACCCTAACCCTAACCCTTAACCCTAACCCTAACCCTAACCCTACAAGCCCTAACCCCTAACCCTACCTGAACCCTAACCCTAACCCTACCCTAAACCTAACTACTAACCCTAACCACCTACCCTAAACCCGCTAACCCTAACCCTAACCTCTAACCCTAACCCTAACCCTAACCCTAACCCTAACCCTAACCCTAACTCCACTAACCCTAACCCTAACCCTAACCTAACCCTAACACCTAACCCTATCCCTAACCTAACCCCTAACCGTAACCCCTAACCCTACCCTAACCCAACCCTAACCTAACCCTAACCTAACCCTACACTAACCCTAACCCTAACCCCTACCCCTAACCCTAACCTAACCCTAACCCTAACCCAACCTACCCTAAACCTAACCCAACCCTAACCCTAACCTACCCTAACCCTAACCCTAACCCTAGAACCCTAACCTACCCACTAACCCTAACTACCCTAACCCTAACCGTAACCCTACCGCCTAACCCTAACCCTAACCCTAACCCTAACCCTAACCCTAACTACCCAACCCTAACCCTAACCCTAACAACCCTAACCCTAACCACCCTAACCCTAAACCCTAACCCTAACCCTAACCACCTAACCCTAACCTAACCCTAACACCCTAACCCTAACCTTGTTCCCAACGCGTAACCCTACAGCTCTCGTGACGTCGCTAACCGTTGCCCTATACCTAACCTTGCCACTACCGGGGGCCAAACTCTTAGCCGTTAACGCCTAACCTACCTCCTGAATATTCGCCCGGAATTCCCATGCACTCTCAACCCAACAACGCTTCACTTTGACCACTATACCCTAAACATGCATACTCCTAACCCGTAACAGGGTGCGCCACATTATTTGAGCGAAGTCGCGCTGGGCCTAGACCCTAATCCGTAGCGCGTCGCCCTAATTCCATAACCCTAACCATTCATCAACCCTAAAAAACCATAACCTCAACGTCGTAGATAACTCTTAACCTAACCCTAACCCTAACCTAAACCTAACCCCTAACCCTAAACCTCAACCCTACCCTAACCCTAACCCTTAACCCTAACTAACCTCTAACCCTAACCCTAACCCTAACCCAACCTAACCCTAACCCTTTAACCCTAACCCTACCTAACCCTAACCCTACCTAATACCTAACCTAACCCTTACCCTAACCCTAACACCTAACCCTAACCTAACCTAACCCTAACCCTCACACCTAACCTAACCCTAAACCCTACCCGTAACCCTAACCCTAACACCTACACCCCTAACCCCTAAACTAACCTAACCTCTACCCTAAACCCTAACCCTAACCCCTAACCCTAAACCCTA
>OLKM01003945.1:0-12500 GCA_900291075.1 Melanogrammus aeglefinus | reverse complement strand
TAACCTAACCCTAACCCTAACCTCTAACCGCCTAACCCTAACCCTAAGCCCTAACCCTATAACCCACTACCCTAAACCCTAACCCTGAACCCGAATTAACACTCACCGCTTGACACTCTCGTAACTAATCTCCATACACGCTCACTCATTCAAAGTGGAGATGGCTCTACCACCTCTATACCCGCTGACCTCTAACCTACAAACCGTAGACTCCCTGCACCGCGCACTTCTGGAAACTCTAGCTCAAAATAAACCGTAACCTGCTAAAGTCCTAACTGCTCTTAACCCTAACCCTAAGCCCTGTGGAACCTACACCCTAACCCCACCCCTTAACAACTGAACCCAACCTCTAACGCCTAACCCTAACCCGCAATTCCCCATGCCTAACCCTAACACTAGCATATCCCGGAATAGCTCACGTAAAACCGTTTTTTCAAGAGTGGTCAGATGGCTCTTCCCTAACCCTAACCCTAACCCACCGAACGCCTGCACCTATGATCTCGAAACTAAGAGCCAACTAAACCTAACACCGTTTGCTCCTAAAGCTGGTAGTAACCCTTAACTCATCTAACCCACCCTAACCCCTAACCGCTAACCCCTAACGCCTCAATACCCTAACCCTAACCCGTAACGCAGAATTCCATCACCGCTGCATATTCGTCCTAACTACCTCAAAAAATTTATAAAAGGCTGGTAAGTTGGCTCTTAAGTCCCTAAGAAGTCTATACGCACTACACCGGACGAAATTAGGCAATCAGACGTCCGTCTGCATACCTCAGGAACTAGCATCCAAACCGCTCTATATCCAAGAAGAGCGTGCTGCTAGACACTTAACTGTGCCTAATCTTCACTAACTTTCACTAAATTTCTAAGTATTTTCCTGCATTGGAGTCAACGGTAGCTTGTCGTGAGGAAGTGGAGGCTACAGAACTCCAGAAACTTCGCTACCATCGTCCGATGGAGCCGAGGAAACCTTTCACACGAAATATTTGTCAAAATTAAATATTGGTAACACCCCTTTTTTCTCCGCGTCACGTTTAGTGAAAAACTTCAAATGCGATTTTCTATACCAAACAAGCACTAGGTGCCAAAATTTTGCACAAAAGGTCCGCCTCATTAATACCTACCAATCGCTTAGGAAACCTTGTTCCCACGCCCCTCCCTCAGCTCTCGTGGAGGTCGATTACAGTTGTGTTTTCCCATTGTTAAAAAAGCTGCACTAGGACGGCGCCAAATTTCTTTAAGCGGAGAAGAAGGCCTAAGGGTATAACATCTGGGACATATTCCGAAATTCACATGCACTGCTCCAAGAAAAAAAAACGCTTTCACACTTGAACTTTTTAAAATCGAAATTGAGTACCATCAAAAAAACCGCCAGGGCGCCACATTTTTTGAGGCAAGTCCGCTGAGCCTAGACCTATCGTGGGTGGTCGCGCCGAGTTCCCATGCACACCTGCATTCTCGAACTAGCTCAAAAACAACCGTTTTCCAAAGTGCGTAGATGGCTCTTAACCGTAACCTAACCCTAACCCTAAACTAACCCTAACCCTAACCCTAACCCCAACCCTAACCCTAACCCTAACCCTAACCCGCTAACGCCTAAACCCGAACCCTACCATACACCCGCTAACCCTCGAAACACTCTCTCAAAAATCGTTTTGTAGCAGTCTAGCTGGCTCTGTAACTATTTTTAATAACCTAAACATACGTCAATTAATTTGATTGGTTTTAAGTGATTTCTCGGCCTAGGAAGGGGCTGAAACATAATTCTGCAGATTTCAGGGTCGGATCGAGCCCGAGCAAAAAGAAAACATATAAAAAAAAAAAGAGAATGTCCCATTTTCTAAATTCCCCAAAAAGAAATAAAAAATTTCAAATTATCAAAAAAAAATTTTAAAAGGGTTAGGGTTTAGAATGTACCGAAAAAAGTGCACCACAGACCACCACCAAGACGACTCAAAATCATGCCAAATAACGTGCTCTAGACACTTTCTGTCAAAATTTTCACAAAAATACTCTAAGATATTTTTACATGGAGTGCAACTGGTTAGCTATGTGAAAGAAAGTGGGCTAGAACTCCAAAACTCGCACCCATGTCCGATGAGAGCGAGAAAACCTTCCACTACAAATTTGTGTCAAAATTAAATATTGGCGTAACGCCCTTTTTTCCAGGCGTTTATTAGATGAAAACTCAAATGCGATTTTCTATACCAAAACAAGCCACTAGTGGCCAAAATTTAGTGCACAAAGGTCCGCCTCATAATAAACTACCAACCATAGGGAACCTTGTTCCACGCGCCCTCCCTCAGCTCCCGTGGAGTCGATTATAGCTGTTTTCCCATGTTAAAAAACTGTGCCACTAGGGGCGCCAAATTTCTAGGGGATGAAGAAGGGCCTAAGGAACATCTGGGGACTATATCCGAATTCCCATGCACCGCTCCAGAAAAAAAAACGCTTCACTTTTAAACTTTTAAAAATCGAAATTGCCATACCCAAAAAAACCGCCAGGGGCGCCACATTTTTTGAGCAAGTCCGCTGGCCTAGACGTGTCCGTGGGTGGTCGCCGAATTCCCATGCACCGCTGCATTCTCGAAATAGCTCAAAAGACCCGTTTTTCAAAAGTGGTAGATGGCTCTGTAACCTAACCCTTAACCCTAACCCGTAACCCTACCCTTAACCTCTAAACCCTGAACCGCCTAACCCTATAAATAATACAAAATTTCAAATTATCCAAAAAAAAATTTAAAAGGGTTGAGGGTTAGAAATGTACCGAAAAGTGCACCATAGGACCACCCAGGCCAACGAGCTCAAAATGGCCAAAATAACGTGCTGCTCTAGACACTTCTGTTCAAACTTTCACAAAATTTTCACAAAAATTTCTAAGTCATATTGTATTGACATTGGATCAACGGTAGCTAGGTGAAGGAAGTGAGCTAGAACTCCACAAAACTTCGCGCTACCATGTCGATGAGCGAGAAAACCTTCCACACAAATATTTGTCAAAATTAAGATATTGGTAAACACCCCTTTTTCCCGCGTTCAGTGAAAAACTTCAAATGCGATGGTTTCTTATACCAAAACAAGCCACTAGGTGGCCCAAAATTTTGCACAAAGGTTCCGCCTCATTAATACCTACCAACCAGTAGGAACCTTGTTCCACGCCCCTCCCTCAGCTCCCGTAGAGGTCGACTTTATAGCTGTCTTTCCCAATTGTATAAAAAAAGTTGCCACTAGGGGCGCCAAATTTTATGGGATGAAGAGGGGTCTAATAGGAAACATAGGGACCTATTTGCCGAATATCCAATGCACGGCTCAAAAGAAAAAAACGGACTTTCACTGTTGAACTTTTAAACCGTCGAAATATGCCAAGGCTTCACTTAAACCAATCGAATTACCCAAAACCGCCAGGGGCGACACATTTTTTGAGCAATGTCCGCTGGGCCTAGACCTATCCGTCTCGGTGGTCGCCGAATTCCCATGCACCCTGCATTCTCGAACTAGCTCAAAAAAACCGTTTTTCAAAAGTGGTAGATGGCTCTTAACCTAACCCTAACCCTAACCCTAACCCTAACCCTAACCCTAACCCTAACCCTAACCCTAACCTAACCCTAACCCTAACCCTAACCCTTAAGCCTTGTTCCGCGTAACCCTAGACCCTACCCCTAACCCTTAACCCTAAACCCTAACCCGAATTCCCATGCACCGCTGCATTCTCGAACTAGCTCAAAAAAAACGTTTTTCAAAAGTGGTAGATGGCTCTTAATCCTAAACCCTAACCCTAGCTCAAAAAACCGTTTTTCAAAAGTGGTAGATGGCTCTTAACCCTAACCCTAACCCTACCCTAACCCCAACCCCAACCCTAACCCTAACCCTAACCCTACACTGCATATCTACAGTCAGACCTCCGCCGCTGGTAACTGCCGATATACAGTTGAATGATTAAAAGAAATAAAACGCGCATGCGCTATGCTGACGGTTAGGGCCCGCTGCCGCCATCTGGTGGCTGCTGAGGGGACCTCAACCGACCACACTTTGTTTTGCACGTGTGTAGTGGCTGTGCAAAGCGGATTACGTCAGCAGCATATGTGCATGATGCCCGACTCCACATCTCGGGGGGAAGAAGCTCGCACGGACTCGGGCTTGTGGCGCCGGTGTGGAAAGGCGATCCTCCCTTTGGGGGGGTGCGTGCTGCCTCCCGTATCTCTAGCACCTTCCTGTCAAAAGATATTCACCGAAAACGGCCTGCACCGGGGTGCACTTTGGCTAAAACCCCCTATCCTAGGCGCCTTTGCTACAGCCAGCAGCATATGTGTTGCCCGACTCTACATCTCGGGGGGGGAAGCTCGCACGGACTCGGGCTTGGCGCCGTTGGAAAGGCGATCCTCCCTTTGGGGGGGGGTGCGTCTGCCTCCCGTATCTCTAGCACCTTCCTGTCAAAAGATATTCACCGAAAACGGCCTGCACCGGGGAGCACTTTGGCTAAAACCCCCTAACCCTAACCCCTAACCCTAAGCCTAACCCTAACCCTAACCCTAACCCCTAACCCTAATCTATTTTGGGCAAAATGACGTCGGACTCAGTGCAGACTGACTCAGGGGGCTCTAAAACACTCTCCAAAAATGTTTTGAAGCCTCTACCTGTCTCCCTTCTATTTTTAATAACCTAAACATACGTCAATTAATTTGATTGGTTTTAAGTTATTTTCTCGGCCTAGGAAGGGGCTAGAAACATAATTCCTGCAGATTCAGGGTCGGATCGAGCGCCCAGCAAAAAGAAACATAAAAAAAAAAAAAAAGAATGAATTTTCAAAATTTCCCCAAAAAAAATAATAAAAATTTCAAATTATCAAAAAAAAAAATTTTATTAAAAGGGTTAGGGTTAAGAATGTGTACCGAGAACAACGTGCACCACAGACCACACACCCAAACGACTCAAAATGGCCAAAAACGTGCTCCTAGACACTTTCTGTCAAATTTTCACAAAATTTTCACAAAATTTTCTAAGTTATTTTTACATTGGAGTCAACGGTAGCCTATGTGAAGGAAGTGAGCTAGAAACTCCAAAAACTTCGCTACCATGTCGATGGGAGCCGCGAGAAAACCTTCCACACAAATATTTGTCAAAATTAAATATTGTGGTAAACACCCCTTTTTCCCGCGTTCAGTGAAAAAACTTCAAATGCGATTTTCTATACCAAAACAAGCCACTAGGGTGGCCAAAATTGTGCACCAAAGGTCCGCCTCATTAATACCTACCAACCATAGGAACCTTGTTCCCACGCCCCTCCCTCAGCTCCCGTGAGGTCGATTATAGCTGTTTTCCCATGTTAAAAAAAGTTGCCACTAGGGGCGCCAAATTTTTAGGGGATGAAGAGGGGCCTAAGGGAAACATAGGGGACTATTCCGAATTCCCATGCACCGCTCAAAAAAAAAAACGCTTCACTTTGAACTTTTAAAATCGAAATTGCAGTACCCAAAAAAACCGCCAGGGGCGCCACATTTTTTGAGCAAGTCCGCTGGGCCTAGACCTATCCGTCGGTGGTCGCCGAATTCCCATGCACCACTGCATTCTCGAACTAGCTCAAAAAAACCGTTTTTCAAAAGTGGTAGATGGCTCTTAACCTAACCCTAACCCTAAACCCTAACCCTAACCCTAACCCTGAACCCCTAACCCTAACCCTAACCCTAACCTCACCTAACCCTAACCCCTAACCCTAACCCTAACCCTAACCCCTAACCCTAAACCCTAACCCTTAACCCTAACCCTAACCCTAAAAACACTCTCCAAAAATGTTTTGGAAGCCTCTACCTGTCTCCCTTCTATTTTTAATAACACCTCATAAACATACGTCAATTAATTTGATTGGTTTTAAGTTATTTTCTCGGCCTAGGAAGGGGCTAGAAACATAATTCCTGCAGATTCAGGCGTTCGGATCGAGCCACCAGCAAAAAGAAACATCTAAAAAAAATAACCCTAACCCTAACCCTAACCCTAACCCTAACCCTAACCCTATAAAAATTTCAAATTATCAAAAAAAAAAATTTAAAGGGTTAGGGTTAGAATGTACCGAAAAAGTGCACCACAGACCACCACCAAACGACTCAAAATGGCCAAAAACGTGCTCCTAGACACTTTCTGTCAAATTTTCACAAAATTTTCACAAAATTTTCTAAGTATTTTTACATTGGAGTCAACGGTAGCTATGTGAAGGAAGTGGGCTAGAACTCCAAAACTTCGCACCCATGTCGATGGAGCCGAGAAAACCTTCCACACCAAATTTTGTGTCAAAAATTAAATAATTGGTAACGCCCTTTTTTCCAGCGTTTAGTGAAAAACTCTCAATGCGATTTTCTATACCAAAACAAGCCACTAGGTGTGCCAAAATTTTGCACAAAGGTCCGCCTCATTTAAATACCTACCAACCATAGGAACCTTGTTCCCACGCGCCCTCCCTCAGCTCCCGTGAGGTCGATTTATAGCTGTTTTCCCCATGTTAAAAAAAGTTGCCACTAGGGGCGGCCAAATTTCTAGGGGATGAAGAAGGGCCTAAGGGAAACATCTGTGGACTATTCGAATTCCCATGCACCGCTCCAAAAAAAAAACGCTTCACTTTTAACTTTAATAATCCGAAAATTGCGAGTACCCAAAAAAACCGCCCAGGGGCGCCACATTTTTTGAGAAGTCCGCTGGGCCTAGACCTATCCGTGGTGGTCGCCGAATTCCCATGCACCGCCTGCATTCTCGAAATAGCTCAAAAAACCCGTTTTTCAAAGTGGTAGATGGCTCTTAACTAACCTAACCCTAAACCCCTAACCCTACCCTACCCTAACCCTAAACCCTAACCCTAACCCTAAAAATAAAAAATTTCAAATTATCAAAAAAAAAAAATGTTAAAAAGGTTAGGGTTTAGAATGTAACCGAAAAAAGTGCACCACAGACCAGCCACCACCAACAACGACTCAAAATGGCCAAAAACGTTGCTCCTCATGAACACTTTCTGTCAAATTTTCACAAAATTTTCACAAAATTTTCTAAGTATTTTTACATTGGTGGACTCAACGGGTAGCTATGTGAAGGAAGTGAGCTAGAACTCCAAAACTTCGCTACCAGTGTCGATGGGAGCCGACGAGAAAACCTTCCACACAAAATATTTGTGTCAAAAATTAAAATATTGGGTAACACCCCTTTTTCCGCGCTTGTTCAGTGAAACTTCACTTCAATATGCGATTTTTCTATACCAAAACAACGCCAGCTACGAGTGGGCTGGCCAAAATTTTGCACAAAGGTCCGCCTCATTAATACCTACCAACCATAGGAACCTTGTTCCCACGCCCCTCCCTCAGCTCCCGTGAGGTCGATTATAGTTGTTTTCCCATGTTAAAAAAAGTTGCCACTAGGGGCGCCAAATTTTTAGGGGATGAAGAGGGGCCTAAGGGAAACATAGGGGACTATTCCGAATTCCCATGCACCGCTCAAAAAAAAAAAACGCTTCACTTTGGACTTTTAAAATCGAAATTGCAGTACCCAAAAAAACCGCCAGGGGCGCCACATTTTTTGAGCAAGTCCGCTGGGCCTAGACCTATCCGTCGGTGGGTCGCCGAATTCCCATGCACCACTGCATTCTCGAACTAGCTCAAAAAAACCGTTTTTCAAAAGTGGTAGATGGCTCTTAACCTAACCCTAACCCTAACCCTAACCCTAACCTAACCCTAACCCTAACCCTAACCCTACCCTAACCCTAACCCCTAACCCTAACCCTAACCCTTAACCCTAACCCTAACCCTAACCCCTAACCCTAACCCTAACCCTAACCCGAATTCCCATGCACCGCTGCATTCTCGAACTAGCTCAAAAAACCGTTTTTCAAAAGTGGTAGATGGCTCTTAACCCTAACCCTAACCCTACCCTAACCCCAACCCCAACCCTAACCCTAACCCCAACCCTACCCCTACCCCTAACCCTAACCCCTAACCCTAACCCCTAACCCTAACCCTAACCCTACACTGCATATCTACAGTCAGACCTCCGCCGCTGGTAACTGCCGATATACAGTTGAATGATTAAAAGAAATAAAACGCGCATGCGCTATGCTGGTTAGGGGCCGCTGCCGCCATCTGGTGGCTGCTGAGGGGACCTCAACCGACCACACTTTGGTTTTGGCTGTGCAAAGCGGATACGGTCAGCAGCATATGTGATGCCCGACTCCACATCTCGGGGGGGGAAGCTCGCACGGACTCGGGCTTGGCGCCGTTGGAAAGGCGATCCTCCCTTTGGGGGGGGTGCGTCTGCCTCCCGTATCTCTAGCACCTTCCTGTCAAAAGATATTCACCGAAAACGGCCTGCACCGGGGTGCACTTTGGCTAAAACCCCCTATCCTAACCCTAACCCTAACCCTAACCCTAACCCTAACCCTAACCCCTAACCCTAACCCTAACCCTAACCCTAACCCTAACCCTTACTGTTGCCCTCCATCCGTTCACCTTGTTTGCACTTTAAGGTTCGTGTATACAATGGTTCTGTTTCCCCCATGTGGTCCCGTGTGTTCATCCCCGAGCCGTAGGTGTTTTCCCCTTCGTGTACCCGTATCCTTCTCCCTCAGAGACGTGCCCCTTGCCCCGGCCCTCGCCCTCAGCGTTCGGCCCCCCACCCTCGCCCCTCACCCGTCCCATCCTGCCCACCCCTTCTGTCCCCGCCCGCGTCCTGCCCCTCACCCTAACCACTCCCCTCCCCTGGCCCTCACCCTAACCACTCCCTCCCCTGGCCCTCACCCTAACCACTCCCTCCCCCGGCCCTCACCCTAACCACTCCCTCCCCTGGCCCTCACCCTAACCACTCCCTCCCCTGGCCCTCACCCTAACCACTCCCTCCCCTGGCCCTCACCCTAACCACTCCCTTCGCCCTGGGCCGTACCCCTGCCCCTCTATTTGGCCCTGGCCCCTTCTAAATTTGGCCTCTTTCGGATCCCCCCTGCCAGCCGTTGTCCTCTGAATTGTTGCACATTATTAAACCCCTATTTTTTTGAGTAATGTGTTATTATTTCTGTTGTTTTTCGTGAGTGTGCACTTACCTTCCATTTTATTGTATTCTCTTTTTGTTGTGTGTTTCCCCCATTCCTTCCGAATGCCCACCTGCATCGGTCTATTTTTGGCGCCTCTGCTGGTTTATTTCACCTCATTGGGTCTCTATTTAAAATTGTTTTTTCCAACCTGGTCTCTGATTGGTTACCCCACTCCGGCGCGGCCATCTTGTGGATTTTTAAATGTTCGGTCCACTTGGCGCCATCTGCTGGTTATTTCACCCCATTGGATCTATTTAAAATTGTTTTTCCAACCTGGTCTCTGATTGGTTACCCCACTCCCGGGCGGCCATCTTTGATTTTTAAATGTTCGGTCCACCTGGCGCCATCTGCTGGTTGTTTCACCTCATTGGATCTATTTAAAATTGTTTTTCGAACCTGGTCTCTGATTGGTCAGCCCACTCCCGGGCGGCCATTTTGGACTTTCAAATGTTCGTTTTTGAAATAAATAACTGTATATTCCACCCCCGTGCATGGCTCGTGATTGGTTTCGCTTAGGGGTCATTGCTGAGACTACAGTCCCTCCTCCACCTCCCCTGTGTTTTCCATCAGTTGATGTTATATATCTGTGTGTGTGTGCGCACTCTCCCGTCTTCTGTCACCACGGCTCTCTTTAATGGGATTTTATGGACATATTCACGGTTTGTTTTTGCATATTAATGTACCTGATGAAGTCACTTTAGTGACGAAACGTCGTACCTGCTTGCATCGATAGGAAGATCTAAATAAAAAACGGATTTTCTATCGGACCACACGTGTTTTTCCTGAACCTTCGGAGCGTTTTCTTTTTTAAAACAATAAAACGAACCTTTGGATATGCCTGCCCCGAGCCACCGTGACGGATGGACCGTGGTTCACCACAGACGACACCAGCCCAGGACCCGGGGATCCTTCCGACATCCCCCCGCTGGTTAGTCTACCCCTTTTGGCCCAAACGAGCCATGAGAACGCTTCCATGCGGTCGGTCGCGGACCCTTACGTCGTGACTGGGTCCCCCGTGACCCCTTTTCCCGTGATTGGGCTTCCCCCACACGGCCCGCTAGGGCCCATTCCCCCTTTGGTCGGCCCCCTATCCCCTCCGTTCCGGCCGCCCCGCCTTCGCCGCGCCGTGATGAGCGCCGCCGCCATGGGCCTAACGCCCGCCCGGCGCCTTCCGCCCTGCCGCCCAGAACCGCGGTTTCCCTGCTGATGCTCCGCGACCCCCGCCGCCCAGGACCCCTCCTGTCCGGATCCTAGGCCCCGTTCCCCCTCCCTCCTCACCCGTCCCAGACCTTCGGAGGCTGCCGCTGCGCGCCCGGGGCCTACGCGCCCCCAGGCCGGCGCTCGCCAGCCTCAGGCCCCTTCCCGCGGTCCACGGACCCGGACTTCACCCTCAAAAACAGACTCATCCTCGCTGCCATCAAGGCGGCCCATCACCTGGCCAACATCACCGGTCCCGAGCCCCTCCATCATCATTTCCAGACTCACCGGCTCCCTGACGGCCTCCATCCGCCCCGCCGTCCCCAACGCCACCACCCTGTCCCTCATAGAGGGTAACGCACGCAACTGGGCCCACACCACCACCATCATACTCTGTGACCACTACAAGTCCACGGTGATGGAGAAGGTCAGTGTCCTTTCCCTTCTCGCCGACCCAGCTTGGCACCGGAACTTTGTAGGGTCGGCCGCCTCTTGGGCCTCGATCAGACAGTTCGGACGCCGCCTGCGGCAAGAGACACTGGGACGGTCTCCGACTCCGAGCTCCGGCGTGGAACTGGATGTGGCCGGCTCGGGCCCTCGTTGTCGGCTCCCTGCCCATTTCCGGTCGACCTGCTCCCTCGCCGCTTCCCTCCGGCTCCCGGCCCCCCGGTCTGGACCCCGTGACCCTGGATCGTGCTGACCAGGCGTACCGCTCTCCGTCCCAGGCCAGCTCTGTGTCCCTCTTCTCCTCTGTGTCCTTCTCCCCCCTTTCCCCTCCCGTTCTCCGTCGTTCCCCCCTCCCCCCCTTCTCTGTCCCGACCCTCTCCCCCTCCTCCTCCTCCCCGTACCCCCGACCCGCCCTCTCCCCTTTCTGTGCCAGGTTCCCGACCCCCTCTCGGCCGCGCCCTCTGCCGCGATGGACGACGCCGCGCTGAACCGGGTACGCCACGGCGTCTACCTTCGGCACTCACCACGCCGGCTCGGAAGGGTCGTTCGTTGATACCTTCAGTGCCTCACCACGCCCCGTCAGGGCTGTTTCCGGGCGTCTTCCGACATGACACCCCCCAATGGGTTTGCCCAGACCAACGCTCTCCGGACAGCGCTGTCTCCACCGGTCTGGCGTCTTCCGGCACGACACCCCCCCTTGATGGTTTGCCCAGACC
This sequence comes from Melanogrammus aeglefinus, assembly GCA_900291075.1. Classification (NCBI taxonomy): domain Eukaryota; kingdom Metazoa; phylum Chordata; class Actinopteri; order Gadiformes; family Gadidae; genus Melanogrammus; species Melanogrammus aeglefinus. The sequence goes on along the minus strand of OLKM01003945.1, from coordinate 1,082 downwards.
AACGCTCTCCGGGACGCTGTCCCCACCGATACTCCCCTTGGCTCCGCTCGCGCTCGGCTGACCTTCTACCCTCCGGCTGACTGGGTCACGCCGGACATGCCCACCGGGAGGCCCACGGGGCACGTCAACACCACGAGGAAGAGTTCGCGACCCCATCCGGCCACGCCCTTGTCGCGGCGTACGACGCGCGCCTCCGGCTTGGCTCGGCGCCGGCACCTCGGCCTCGCCACGCCCCTTCGAAAGGTTCACTGGTGTCTCCGGCACGACACTCCGCTATGGGGATGTCCCCAATCGACTATTCTTCAGGACGCGTGTCCCTCCTGGTAGGTGGGTGGTCGGCTGATCTTTGGGACTGATTGATGATGCCTGTGCACTCGGCGCCGCCGCCTTTCGGCCGGCGGCGTCACCTTAATGCTTGTACCTAACCCGCCCGTGCCTCCTATCGACTCCTCGGATCTCCTTCCCTCCCCACCAACACATGGGCACACGAGCCCGATCTGACTATTCTCATTGAGATCTGCAGCATCTACCCCACCTTCGTCACCGCCATTGTGGCGGTCGCCCGGCCCGCACGACCTGTTGCCCTATAGGGCTCATGGTTCCTGTTTTGGGTTTTGATGCTGTTATATTTATTACTGTTGCCCTCCATCCGTTCACCTTGTTTGCACTTGAAGGTTCGTGTATACAATGGTTCTGTTTCCCCCATGTGGTCCCGTGTGTTCATCCCCGAGCCGTAGGTGTTTTCCCCTTCGTGTACCCGCTCCTTCTCCCTCAGAGACGTGCCCCTTGCCCCGGCCCTCGCCTCAGCGTTCGGCCCCCCACCCTCGCCCTACCCGTCCATCCTGCCCCACCCCCTTCTGTCCGCCTTGCCCGCGTCCTGCCCCTCACCCTACGACTCACTCCTCCCCTGGCTCACCCTAGACCACTCCTCCCCTGCCTCACCCCTAACAACCACTCTCCCCGGCCTCAGCCTAACCACTCCCTCCCTGGCCCTCACCTACTCACGCCCTCTCCTGGCCCTCACCCTAACCACTCCCTCCCTGGCCTCACCCTAACCACTCCCTCCCCTGGCCCTACACCCT
>OLKM01003944.1:0-27523 GCA_900291075.1 Melanogrammus aeglefinus | reverse complement strand
CACCTCCAACCCTATAGACTACTACCACTCTATAGGTCTATACCGACCCTAATAAGTCCACTATAGGTCCACACCACCCTATTAAGGTTCATTACCCCGCTATAGGTCGACTCCACCCTATGTCTATTGCAACACTATAGGTCCACCACCACCTATAGGAACCAACTGATAGGTTCAACGGTATAGTTCCAAACCTACCACCCTAATAGTTCACTACTGTTCTGTAGGGCCATTACTGTTCTATTAGGGCACTACCAACCTTATAGGTCACTACCGACGCTATAGGTCCACTACCACCCTATCAGGTTTCACTATAGGTCCAGCTATCACCTCTATAGTTCCACTATAGTCCCTGCCACCCTTTTAGGTTTCACTACTGTTCTATAGGTCATCAACCTTTAGGTCTACTACCCACGCTATGGCCCATTACCCTATACAAACCACTATAGGTGAACTACCACGCTATAGGTCCATTACCAGAAGGTCCCACTAAGGATCTACTACTTTCCTGTGCAATATTGGCGGCATTTCCACCGGCGGGTGCGGGAGGACGGTTTGGTGCGAGGTGCAGCAAACGGTTCGCCTTTTCAACCGCCAAAAGTGGGCGAGATCCGGACTGAGCCGTATTTAGCTCGCAGTACTCCTCCGTTGGGATCTGAGACGTCTGAAAGTGGTGCCACAAGTTCGAGCTAACACGCCGTCCCGTTGATTGGTCGAAAATAATCGTCACCCCTCAAAGGAGAATAATAGCAAACAAGCCGCAGGTACCGCAAGTATTCCTGGTCAACGGGCGAGAAAATGTCGCGCAAAACTTTGACGTCGCTACAATGTTCTGCTTATGTTTATTGTGTTGCATTCCTTTTCTTTTTCCTTGGATTAATTAGCAATTTACAACTGGTCGGGCGCCGAGGTCGATGACTGTTTATGTAGCTACCGCAGCTATCGTATCCGCGGTAAACCCTATGCCCTACCATAAAGGCCCTAATGTCGGCGATGGAAACGCGAGCCGTAACTGAGCTGGGTCAAACTGCACCCTCACTAATTGCAATAGTATCCAGCTGCCAGCCGCCGGAGAACAACACCCTGCGTGACAGAACACCCTGGCGGTGACGGAAGTACTGTGCTGGACGGCAGTTCCATCCGATTATTTCTAGAGAAAAATAAACGTATTTATCGCCGAAGTTACCTCCGATATTTTCTTAGTAGAAGAAAAATAACGTATTTATGCCGGAAAGTTAACCCTCCGATTATTTTCTATACGACAAATATACGATTTATCGCTTGAATTAACATAACAAAGAAATAAATATTTCGACATGCGTTAGTAACCATTTTTATAGTTAAAAAGTTTTTTTTAACGTTATTTTAGAGCAAATACCTCAGCCATTCTTTGAGTATTTGAACTATATTTCGAACGTTAGTAACCATTTTTATAGCTTAGAAAAGGGTTTTTAACGTTCATTTAGACAAATACCTCAGCATTCTTTGCGTTATCTGAACTTATTAGACCAGAAAATTAAAAATATAAAACATATTATGACATGTCAGTTAACAAGTTTATAACTTAGCATTATAGCCCCTTTTTTAAAACGTATTTAGGCAATAAACTTGTTCAGTTGTGTAGAAATTATTGAATGGAAATGATGTATTATCACTTTACTCATTGAAGAATTACCTTGAATTAAGTAATTGTTTTAATATGTCCTAATAGAATCTAATTAGCATTTTTTGTCAAAGTATATCAATCATAATTTGATATAAAGATACATTGAAGAATAACCAACCAAGTTTCCTCAGCAATGTATTCAACAATAATGCTGCAATGCTGCAGTCAACTCCAACTCACTGTCAAAAGAATCAAACAGTCAAGGTCAATATTAAGCCTATACAATCAATTATTTTGTATTCTGTCAAGTTTAGAAACGTCATTCACTTCTCTTTTTCGGCTTCAGTCTGAAATACTGGTGAAAGTCGTCCAACCGCCATTTCTTTGCCTCCTCTTGTGAATGTGCGAACCTTCTGCAGTGCCTGATAAATAAGGAGAAATGAGTGCAAGAATTATACATATTTAGTTCAATATTGCGGGTTGAAGGGTGTATATTCATATTGAAAAAAACCAAAAAAAAACATACCCACAGGTGGAAGTTCTCAACGAGTACTGTGCACCACATTTTTCTAAGTACTGGCATGTCTTTCCTAAATAAGGGGATATTCCAAGATTGACAATGATAAATATTTATATCAAGTATGGCTTTCTCGATGTTGTACCTTACATATGTCAAAAATCCAATCGTTATTTTAAACGTATCGTTTTCATCGTCCAGTCTTTTTTCATTTAAATTTTAATGTCTACTTACAACAGTGAAGTCAAATGGTGCCTCCAGGGCAAGGGTACCAAGCGTACTGTGATGGAAAAATGTAATTGGTGACAACATTCAACTACGCTTGTTATATCTGTTCAGCTGTACATTTTAAGTTTTTGCGACTGAGTAAACCCAATAATCATGAAGATCCCACAGTCATTGCCCAATATCCTGTGGTGAAGTACCCTAACCATAAGGCAAAACAATAATATGAGAAACACATAGGACTGGCAGAATGGACAAGATGCTGTTGCATGCAGTACCCTGTGCATTCTGCAGGGAAGGGGTGACACCCTCACCTGAATGGTGATGTGCCTGGAAAGACTGGAAATAACAGAGATAGTAATCTTTGTAAAGTTGGGTAAAACAATAAAAAGTTTACTATCAATATATTTAAAATACACCCATAACGTGATCTATTGCGAAGCTTATCTCTGATTAAATGTATCCATCTTTCAAGTGAACTGGTTTGTGTAGAATGGTCTTTGTGTAGCATGATGCTTTGGTAGATAAATGCACAATAAGGAAAACACAACTATAGGGGACCTATTTATTATTCATTTTCTATTTTTTATAATTCAAAGAAAATTTTTATAAGTTGATCACTATTCGAATTACGAGTTAACATTTCACTGTGGTTGTGGTATTCGTTTATGGTCCATCATAAGATTCGCATGCATTATAATAGCAATAGCCTTCTCTTTATCAGGCTAGGTTTTTAGTAGCCTATTAGATATTCCCCGGAAGAAACAGACACTATTGCTCGCGGTGGCCGGAGTTTTTGCAAAATTGTGCTTGCTGCAGGCCATCACATTGGTGATGACGGATGACACTAAATTACGACTAATTTTGTTCTCAAAAAGGGGCAATCATTATTTATTTCGATTTTATTGAAAGTAAAATAAACGTACGGCCAGATTTAACATGAATATTCCCAAAATACATTAAGCGATATCTAACAGTCACACTTACTTCCATAAGTTCATCTTCGGTATCGCTTTGATTTTTAAAAATATATCACTTCCGTCACGTGAGCGCCACGTTACTTCCTTTCGCGCCTGGGTTTGTTTGTCAGGCCAGGGTGTTGTTCTCCGGGCTGGAATAACTTGAAAAAACCTTTTCTAAGATACTTTAAAAATGATTTATAACTGGTCGAAATATTTTTTTATTTTCTTTGTTATGTTATTCAAGCGATAAAATACGTTTATTGTCTAGGAAAATATCGGAGGGTAACTTCACCAGCCACAGTACTCCGTACGCCAGGGGTTGTTCTCCGGGGCTGAATAACGTTTAAAAAAAACCTTTCTAAGCTATAAAAATGATTACTAACTTTCGAAATATTTTTTTATTTCTTTGTTATGTATTCAACCGGATAAATACGTTATTTGTCTCTAGAAAATAATCGGAGGTAACTTTCCGTCCAGCACAAGTACTTCGTCACGCCCAGGTGTTCTGTCACGACCAGGGTGTTGTCTCCGGGCTGCAGCTGGACCCTACTCCACTAATGGGCAGGAGTCTGGGCCGATGCGCAAACACCGGGGAAAACGCGCCGGGGGAAAATAGCTGGGGAACGGTCCTCATAGTACCATTACCACCCTATAGGTCCACTACTGTTCTTCTATAATGTCCACTACCAAGCTAATAGGCCTACTACCCCCTATAGGCCTACTACCACACTATAGATACTCAACAACACTAGTTGAAAAAGGAGCTTCACACTTGGTGGTTGAATTGGGGGGCTTTTATTGTGTGTGTGGTTGTGTTGTGTGTGTGTGTGTGTGTGTGTGTGTGGCTGTGTGTGTGTGTGTGGTGGCGCTGTGTGCGTGTGTGTGTGTGTGGTGTAGGAGTATTCAGTGAATGCACAGTTGTGATTGAAGAGCGGCCAGAAGCTTGCTGATTCGGATGTCCCCATCCTGGGCGGACAGCCGTGCATCAGGCTCGCCCTGGAAGGCAGAATACAAGGGCTTTGTAGCCCAACTGCGGAGTCAGGTACCCTCCCCTTCGAACCTGGATCTCCTTCCTGGTGCGTTGAGGATACAGCCCAGCCAGCCCATGGTCTACCTCGCTGCCTGTTCGGACCTTTGACTCTCATGCTCTCTTGTTGGCAATAGAGTTCAGTGCAAAATTTCTTAGTGTGCCCTTCCAAAAACAAAACCAGGTTAAGTACCAAAGTCCGTACTGATCATTATACAATTCACCTCCTCATTTAAATCGCAAGAGCCTTAGTCAGGTGAGTCTCTTTTTTAAAAACACACAAACTGACACCGGCTGATTTTGATATAAGCGGCACATTTCTCCAAGAGTAGGGGCAGCAGCGGAGGGACCCTATAGGGCCTTCTGGTTTGTAAGGGGGAGATGAGGTCTGAGATATAAGCAGGAGTAGGACCATGCAGGGCTTTAAAAGGTACGAGGTAGGATTTCATTTAACAGACAGGTCATATTTACTAGAGAAATTACAACAAAATTACGCAAATCTCAAGACTGTTCTACCCCAATTCAACCAAAAACGTGAACTTTCCCACAAGGAGAAAGTGGGACTTGGTTTACACCTCACTCAAAAGCTCTTACAAGGCTTCCACCACATCGGCAACTCAGACCACATAAGTGTCATGCTAATGCCAGCTTTTTCCTCTTTTCCAACGCGCGTTACGATTCCGGACCCAGCACGCCTCACCCCAGTAGTGAGGGTACACTATAGCCCAGCCTCAGTTCCGACCTTCGTTTTTCCCACACCCGACAGTACCCTTATGGTTATGGCAGGGTTTAAGCCTGATGGCGAAAGCTGCGGAAGCTACGTAAGCATCGGGACCTCATAGCAGACCAACACAGTGTAGCCTTCTAATAAGTACAAGAAGAAAGAAGAAGGCGACACAATGAACAAAGAGCAACAATGTAGGACGTCCAAGATGGATGGAAAACATTTTCTTCAATAAACAAAGCTTTCACCGTTGCACGTAAATACTTGCGGGTACTGTGTTTGTTTACATTTACATTTGGGCATTTAGCAGACGCTTTTATCCAAAGGCGACTTACAATAAGTAATGTTGCTCGAACTTCCCGGCACCCTTTCAGGTGTCCCACTTGGAGGGAGTACTGCAAGACAAGAACGGCTAAATATGGCTCAGTCCGGATCACACCCACTTTTAGTGGTGGAAACATGAACCGCGCTGCACCTTTGCCATCCCTTAACCGACATGCACCCTTCCGGTGGAAATGCGCCATTACACGCATTTCACACCCTACGGTAAATATGGATACGGACCGTTTCGTTCGGTACCGGAGGTGTTTCATGGGTCAATGGGTCCATCGCCTCTGAGCTTATGAATCCGGAGTGCTCCGGGAGGAAACTGAAGCAATAACACCGGAAATCGAGGCGGCAGTATAGAGTCAGAAGTCAGACCATTCGTGAAAATAGATAGTAGTATAATATCTGATATGTATATTGTATTTAACGTTTTATACTTATATTATACTATAATACCTGTCCAGATTATCCAGATGTTAGTTACATTCAACTCTGCCCAAACTTGAAAATGGCTTGTTTAACACAAAAAATTCAAAAGGGGACAACTGTGTTCCATTCTGGGCGATTTATTTTTCTCTTTCAGATGGGATTTGATGGTTTTTGAAACATTTGGGTATTTGTTCAGGAATTAGGTGTAGTAGCAGATTGATGGCATATAAAGTGGAATTCCAGAGGAAGGATAGGTTGATAACCTTCAAGATAAACAAAAGGACAAATCAAATTCCGCATCAGTATGCTTCCAAATCATAATCATTAAACTAAAACATCATGTTTTTACCAAAGTAATGAGACAAGCCTACTGCTTGGTTCACAACTAAATCAGTATCTACTGTCAATTGGACTTCACATTCAAATTCAAACCAGATCAAAATCAAACAGGAAACAGCAAACAAATTATTCTTTCACACACAATGCTTGAATTAGTCCATACCAGTTGCGACTGTGGTTGAACATGAGCTGTGTCCTGTAGGCTGAGGAGACTGAGCAAGAGGGCTCGCTAAGCTAATGCCACACATTTTATACCCCATTCTTGTTTGAGGGTCGCGCAGGTGAAATTAGTCCTCCAGAACTGTTTGTGCCTGTTACGGTTAGATCTCTCTGCCCCCTTCAGCCTGGAGTTCCTCCACAGATCCTGGTCTTAAAAACTCAACTTGTTTGACGTAACACCACCCCACTTGACCTCCTGGTTCTTGAATCCAAGGAGGTCACACCACCTTAGTGTTGGTCAGGGTTTGTTTACGTTGTTACCTCAGTTTCCATGCATCATAAGGTACAATTGATACTGTAGTTTTGTCTTCATTAAAGGTTTGGAATCTTCCTCCACAGAGCAAAAGTCCAGTGCCTTCCTCCTTGTATACGACAAGTCTGTTCATTGTGGTATCTGGAAAAGTTACACGTTCTTGAGCCACAAGGAACAGATCCCGGAGGGCATCTTCACACTCTGCAATGGTGAGTACAGCTGCTTTAGCTCTGGACATTATCTCTGGTGTTGAAGGAATTCCCACTTTGGCTTGCTAGAGACTGAGGTATTTGCCAGTAGTGTTCTCCATACCAAGGCAATGACTCTGGTCAGCTTGGTCAAATTGCTGAACTTTCTGATGTCAAGGATTCTCTCCATTGCAGAACCGGCTGGTACTCTCTGGAATTGGATCTTGGTTCCTTTCCATCAGGGCAACTTTGCTGTGCATCTTCCTGGTCGCTCATCACTTGAATTGAGACTGGAGACTTTGGCATTGCCGTAATAGATGGGACATCACTTTGTTTTTTGGTCAGTGCTGCTGGGAAAGACTTCCTTTGGAACTGGTCTATGCCTTCTTTGGCAAATACAGCGACTTCTTTGGCTGACATTTTTGGCCACTGTTCCACAGGGTCCTTCAGAAAGTATGGTCCATTCTGCCGCACAGGTCTGTTTTTCAGGTCTCCTGGGATCAACCACCAGTCCTCGACAGAGGTGGATTTCTGGATCTCTCCAACTCTGTTTGCGGAGAATGTTCGATATCCATAGCTATCTCTTTGGATTACCCCTAACACAGTCCGACTGTCCGGCAGGTGGAGCCGACGTTCGATTTCCAGTCGGCTGTGTTTTTCAATGTACTTCCTGAGTCGTGCCGCAAAGACCGCTCCGCAGGTTTCAGCTTTCGCTGGTTCTCCATTTTGGTTCAATAGTGTAAGCTTTGCATTGGATTCAGCCAGTCTGACTCGGATGCCTTACTCAGTTTCCCATCTGAAGAACACCACAGCTCCATAGCTCTTGTCACTTCCATCAGAGAATGTTACTCCCCAAGGTTTTCCAACCCAATTGACTGGTGTGCGGCTTCTGTGGAAGGTGATTTGGCTAAGACATATGTAACAGCAGGATGGCTTCATCCCTCAATTTTTCAGACAGATGTTTGTCCCAAGTGTCTCTGGTCAGAGCTTTGCCTCCAGCTTCCTGAAATGCCTTTCTGACAAGGATAGCACCCTTCTGCTTGGCAGGTGTGACAAGGCCTATTGGATCATACAGGCTAGCTACTTGGCTTAGCAGTTGTCATCTCGTCAATGGGTTTTGAGTGTTTTCTCTCACCTCTTCACCAAGGAGATTTTGGTCATGAGGTAAAGTTTATCCTCTTCAACGATGTATCCAACTGAAAGGGCTTTGCTGTCTCCTTCCCTCATCTGGTTTGGAAGAATGAGTATTCTGTTTTCCTCTGCTCATTGTTCTCCTGCCACAACCTCCTGCCTCCCACTCTGGCCTGACCGGACCCAGGGCTTGAGGAAGAACTCGCCTGCCTTCAGGATCTCTTCAACTCCTTTGGTGTTCTGGTCCAGCTTTAGCAAGTCATTATGGGAAGTCAGGACATCGTCAACATAAGCATCCTCTTCAAGGATCCTACAGTCCTCCTCCAGGTGAGCAAACATGGGCCGCTTTGCTGTCTCCCTCAATGCACCCTGCAGGTCGATCGCCAAGGTTGACTGGTGATGGCATACTCCTCAATCTCTCCCTCCTCAGTGTCTCTCCAGAGAAATCTGTGGAGGTGCATCTCCAGGTCTTCCAGCCACACAGAATTGTACATTTTCTTGATGCCACCAAGGACAGCATGGACGCCTCCCTGAACCTGAGTAGTACTGCTCGGATGGGATTTAGGACATCAGGCCCCTTCAGCAGAAGATAATTCATGCTGATCCCTTTAAACTTCATCACATGCATAAGGCAGCTGGAAAGCTAAACTTCAGGTAATAAAACTGTAAAAGGGAATTTTGTGTAATGATCATTTAAGGGATATTACACCCTGTTACATCTGCACCACGTCTGGATTTCAGGAACGTATTCAAATACTGTGTTAGGTGCCCACTAATATCTATATTAAAGCATCCATGAAGTAGCATGCCATGGGACCTTTAAGGAGTACTCTGACACTGTCACCTCCTACGTTAGCAAATGCATTGCTGATATAACCACCACCAGAACCACCACCACCTGGGCTAACCAGAAGCCATGGCTGACAGGAGAGGTCCGCGGGCTAATCAGGGCCAGAAACACTGCCTTCAGAGCTGGGGATGCAGCCTGCCTGAGAACAGCGAGGGCCGACCTGTCCCGTGGCATCAAGAAAGCCAAACACAGCTACACCTCGAAAATAACCAGCAACTTCAAAGACAGCAGAGACGCGCCGAGCCTGTGGCGTGGGATCCAGACTTTCACTGACTACAAACCCTCGCCACAGACCTGTGACAGCAACACCTCTCTGAAGAATTACCTCAACAGCTTCTTTGCCAGGTTCAAAGCCAACAACAGCATGCCCCAACAGAAGACCACCCCCCTCTCCACGACCAGGCCCTGTGCCTGACTGCAGCCAGGCTAGGCTACGGGTCCAGACAACATTCCTGGTCGTGTGCAGAGGAGCTCAAAGATGTCTTCACAGACATTTTCAATACTTCTCTGAGTCTGGCTGTTGTCCCGTCGTGCTTCAAAGCCACCACCATCATACCTGTTGCATAGAAGCCCTCACCATCCACTTTCAATGACTATTGTCCCATTGCACTGACCCTCATCATCATGAAGTGCTTTGAAAGGCTAGTCATGGCTCACATTAAATCCACCCGCTTCGCCGCCTTGGACCCCTACCAGTTTGCATACCGAGGTAACAGATTTACTGAGGATGCTAACTCTTCTGCCTTTCACCCAGTCCTCACCCACCTGGACACCAAGAACTCATACGTCAGAATGCTGTTCATAGACTTCAGTTCCGTATTCAACACCATCATCCCTCAGCAGCTGATCGGCATACTGGACCAGCTGGGGCTCAGCACTTCTCTGTGCAACTGGCTGCTGAACTTCCTCAGCAAGAGGCAGTAACACATCCAGAACCACCGTTTTGAGCACGGGGGCCCCCCAAGGCTGTGTGCTCAGCCCCCTGCTCTACACGCTGCTGACCCATGACTGCATGCCTTCCTTCAGTGGCAACCACATTGTAAAGTTTGCCGATGACACAACCATTGTTGGTCTCATCTCCAACACTACAGGAAGGAGGTCAGCCAACTGGCCATGTGGTGTAGAGATAACAACCTCTTCCTGAACGTCAAGAAGACCAAGGAGGCTGTTATCGATTTGCGGTTTTCTGAGTTGACTTTGACTATAGTGATAAAACACTCCCCTTCTGGTGTGACACCACTAACCCAGTCCACAGTCTTTAACAGTCTCAGTAACAGGCCGCAGGAACCCTTGAGTCCTGTATTTCCTGGAGACCTTGATCTCTACCATGCATAGCCTTCTGTCTTTGCTGGGGAAGACTTGAGTTAATTCATTCCTCTTGAGTTGGTCGTCCTAAAGATGCACAATGCTTCCAGGCTGAAGGTCGGGCTGGGAAGACTGCACTCCCATCGTGGCTGAAGTGAAGAAAGATATTGTCATCTATCCCAGAAGGTTTGGGCCAGATGCTGGACTGGAGCCACTAGTATTTGTGGAGGTCTTTGACCCAGTCATCAACTAGGGCAGAAGAAGGGCTCACTTTCTGAGTGAGGAAGGTTGCTGGTGTGAGTGTGAGAGGATCGTCTGGATAGATGGAATGCAAGGTTGTGCATTGATAATATCAGACACCTTTGCCATCAGTGTGTTGAGTGCCTCGCGGGTCAGCTTCGAAGTCCCAAGCTTGAGGGACATAGAGTCCAGGATTTTCTTGCTACACCAATCATCCCCTCCCGGGAATCACCCATGTTGGAGGCGTGGGGCGCGTTGAACTTCCATGTGCAGCCCTGGTCGAACAGGAACTTCTCGACGGATGTCGATATTGGAAGAAATCTGAGGCTTTTAAGCAATCATTGAGGAGGTCGGTTCCTCAATTGTAACGGATGAGCTTCACTAGACCTCTGATGGCAAGGAAATGCCTAAGGGAGCTGATGAAGCTCTACGTATTTAAGCTTTTACACTTAATCAGGTAAATAACACTACCCACCGCTACTCTGAGTGGGGACGCCACTGCCCCGGCATGAGGATACCGTATGTGGGCCAAAACCTCTAGGCCGACGTTCCTGAAAGCGATCTGCTGGGAGGTCTACCATCTTGTTTCTGAGTTTTGTCACAAAGTTTGCGGCGTGTGACACACCCGTAGATAACGCTGCTCCCCCGCCCTTTGCTACTGACTATCCAGAGACTGGCAACAATCGTTCCTGATGGTGTGTTTTCTCATAGTAATACCGAACTAGAAGGCTTAAATTTTTGTCTTGAAGAAGAAGGAGCTGCATGTTATCTTGCGGCTGTAAGTGGGAAATCAGCCAGTTTTGTTCACCAGGGATGGAGGATAGACTAGATTGTAGGTTGGAGTAAAGGCCTGAGCTGTGTGTCGGCACTTAAGGGCTAGTTATTCATAGTGCCAGCGGTAGCATCATGCCCCTGCATGCCCCTGCATGCCCCCTTGTCTCTCGTTGAGAGACAAGACCCAACATCTTCTCCCAGCCATCGTAACTATGTGTCAATCATCATCCGGATATCCACCTGGAGAAGACGCCACCTAGGACCCTCCCCCAACCTAGGACCCACCTCTAGACCCACCCTACCAGTGCTCTCTACCTACACTGACCTTGAAGTGATGGGGGGACTCTGGAACTGGCAATCCGCTGTCAATAATGCAGGCTCAATCTCGGCCTCATGACTCTCCAATTCCTGGCCCTCACAGAGACCTGAATCACCCCAGAGAACTCTACCATTCCAGCTGCCCCCTCAACCGCCTACTCATTCTCACACTTCCCAAGGCGATCGGGGTCAGGAGGAGGGAATGGACTCCTCATCTTGCTGGTCCTTCCCCTGGAACATTTGACCAGATCTGCATTTGATCTCCTAGCTGTCACTGTCACCCTTCCTATCAAGGTCTGCATTGTGGTGATCTACCATCCACCAGGTCCTTTCTGTGACTTCTAAGATGACATGGATGCTCTCCTCAGCTGGTTTCCTGAAGATGACACTTCACTCGTTGTCCTGGGCGATTTCAAAATCCTGCCAGAGAAGTTACACTCACCTGAATTGACAGACTTTTTCACCAACTTCCACCTAACTCGCTCCCCTCTCCTCCTACCCAAAGGGCTCATCATCTTGGCCTGATATTCACGAGGTCCTGTGGTACCTCGTATCTTTCGGTTACCACACTTTGTGTGTCTGACCTTGTTGGTGGTGGGCCCTGTAATGGATAATGTACCCCAGTGGTAGCATGGGACAAAGAGAAGACAATGGGTCCCAGGATCGAGCCTTCAGGACCTGATGTCTGCTGGTGTGTATGGAAGATGAGCTATATATAAACACTAAGAAACTCCATCACTGATGTAGGAGTGGAACCCATCCTTCCATTAGATTATTGAATAGTTAAAGCACAGAAAGGGCTCTCTTTGTTGATAGTAATGAGAGGACCATGGCTGTGTTTGGAGATTTTGTCTGTGAGATATTGTGCTCTTGCCTCTCTGACTGATGCTTGGTATCGGATTCATAGGTCCTTAAAAAATGTAAAGTCTTTCTTTCTTGTATTTCTGCTCAGCCTGCCTGCAAGCCCATCGAATGAAGCTTGTGTTGTTAGTAAACCACACAGCTGGTCTTGGCTTGTGTGTGCTCTCTCTTAGAGGGGCTACAGAGTCAATAATAGACAGGTGACAGATGGGTGAACAGGCTTAATAAATCCTCCGTAAATCCGTGGCTTTACCACGGAGACGATTAAACAATGGACATGCTGTGTCTTTCCCTGTACACTTGAGGAAAAAAGTTACAGGGGATAGAGTTGATACTGCGAGTGCAGACAATTAACTTCTGCCTCAGAGGAGACTGGAACAACTCAATCTCAAATAACACTGATTTGTTTTGAGTAGGGCGGATGTCACCCAATGAAAGGTTATGTAGGGAGACGCCAGAGGAGAGCACTAGGTTAAGAGTATCGTTTAAGACCACATGATGGACCAGTTACAGATGTACCATGGTAAAGGAGTCAATGAGATTCAGAATGTCAATATCCAGCCAGTGTCGGGGACGTCAAATATGAATATTATAGTCACCCAAAAGCAGGATTGTGTCATGCTTTGCTGTAGCAAAGCACTTTTTTTTTTACAATTGTTCCCAATAAGGAGCATGTAAATTGCTTCATGAAGCCGCCTTGAGAGAAAATGCTGCAAGAGCGTCGTTGTTCAGAGCGCCCCAATCTCAGCGCTCCTAGTTGAAAACATCTCCACTTTAATGCTGGGGTCGATGCTGCCACTGCTCTTCAGGGAAAGCAACCATGTATTAGGCTCAATTTAGACAGAGAAGAATTGGACAGAAAACACAAAAATGGCGTTGCGTTCTCACTTTTTATTCTGTGTTAAGACGAGGGTCTTTAGGGGGAAATCTGCATGCATACGGTGACGCAAAAGTGTTTGAAATTCGATGTAGTATGCACGCAAGGGGGTAATGTGAAGCACTGCCACACAAAACTACCAAGCCACACAAAACTACCGAATTATAGCCACTACGAGCCAGTCGCACACTGAGCTTTCCCCAAACGCGCCGTTTCGGTCTCTGAAGCTTAAATGCAAATGAGGAGGAGAGAGGCGGGTCAAGGAAGAGGGTGGGGGTTTGGCCCTGAGCAGCTTGCAGCCACGGTACCATGCGCTCTGTTTACAGTGGATGTATCGCAATGGCGAGGTGCACACAGCCTTTGGCCACGTTCTGTAAATATTCTAGAACACTCCGGGTGCTCCGGCGGGAGTCCTGGAGCTCTATATCAAAATAATATCACATTATACATAGATATCTATATCATATAATATATATTATCACGGCCAAAAGCTGTGTGCGCCTCCAGACGATATTATGATCTCAAACGACTGCGTCGGAGAACGTCTCAGGTTCTTCCACTTCCACATCAATCTGAAGTAGACTGAACCGCGACATGGAGGAGAAAGGGATTGTTGCCCCTGATTATCTTCCGCCGGAGCCCTGATACCCGCTGCCGAGGCACCAACGCCACGCAGCGAATGGTGCCTCGTGGCAGCGGTGCCTCGCGGCAGGTAGCGAGCAGCGGGCAGTGGGCAGCGGGCTGCGGGGCTCCAGCAGGAGACAATTGTGGGCAACAATCCCTATCTCTTCCATGCCAAATTTCCTTTCCCCCAATTCCTTCTCAACCATGGCTAAGATAACCCCCACGAGTGGTTGTGGAAATACTAGAGATGTCAGAGAACCGACGTGTTATGTGCCATAACACCAACAGCAGAACGGTTATCCAAATAACAAAGAAGTGTACAACACTTGCGTTAGTGTAATCACTCCCCCACACAAACACACACACACACACACACACACACACACACACACACACACACACACACACACACACACACACACACACACACACACACACACACACACACACACACACACGTGGCGCTCGCATGGTCGTAGCTCATTGCCTCATTGCGGGCCAAATTCTCTGGGCGGACAAGGCAGAGTAACTTGGCCCCCTTTGACGACATATGGGGCCAAATTCGAAATCGGAGGCTCTGAGCTTTTTTTTTTCAAAGGCGGAGCAGAATACCTAGTGCTCGTTTTACACTTAACGCCAATTCTAGCTACTCGGGGACGATAGGCATGCTAGGGGAATCTCATATTAATGTTAATCCTTAAAGTGAAATTGTCATGCCATGGGACCTTTAATCAATCCGTGTGTGTGTGTGTGTGTGTGTGTGTGTGTGTGTGTGTGTGTGTGTGTGTGTGTGTGTGTGTGTGTGTGTGTGTGTGTGTGTGTGTGTGTGTGTGTGTGTGTTGTGGTGTGTGTGGTGTGTGTGGTGTGTGTGTGTGTGTGTGTGTGTGTGTGTGTGTGTGTGTGTGTGTGTGTGTGTGTGTGTGTGTGTGTGTGTGTGTGTGTGTGTGTGTGTGTGTGTGTGTGTGTGTGTGTGTGTGTGTTGCAGATGCTGCTGACCCAGATCTGGTGTGGTGAGCTTGCTGTGGACAATCCTTTATGGAGAGTCTTCCTCTCCATGGTATTCTTCCCCCTCATCTTCACCGGCTTCCTAGGCTTCAGGTGAGCCAACTGCCCCCTGGGCCGCGTCTATTCATAGAGCAGCTCTCCCTATCAACTCGTCCTGGTGAGTTAGGGTGGAGTGTTGCCGTTTGGTTCCCCTATTGACTCTGAGAGAGATCAAAGACACTGTGGGTGTTAGGAGGGCTCTGTAAACAACCATACCCACCCAGTTTAGCCATTAGTTTTAATTCTTATACCTCCGATTTTTTGACATTATTACAATAGTTTGTATGTTAACTATTAACTCCATTTAGCTTTGAACTCTGTTCCAATCTGTTCACTTGAGGTCAGCAGTTCAATATTTCTTTACACATTAAACTTTGTAGCTTCAAGATACATATTATTCCAGTTGTGGATGGGCCAGACCAATTATGGGTGGTCCTTAAATTAAAAACGTTATCAAATCCCTGTTTAATCTAATAAAAATGGCTGACTAATACACTGATGTATTATCTGTGCATAAAAGAGTTTAAATAGCTTGATGTTTTTCAAAGTGCTACCACTTTGTACAGCTGACAACAGCTAATAAATAAATTATATTATTTTTAAGAATAAATGTGCCTCCTACATGAGATGTGCGTAGCTGAATAGGGCCGCAGGCCTACGCTACTGTATGTTGTTATATTTTATAACATCTGTCATAATGGTGGTACTTGGGGAGACAAATATTTTCTGTGGTGGTACGTGGTATAAAAAGTTTGAGAACCACTGGTCTAGACTGCACGCTAGGTGAAGTCTAGACCCCCCCCCCCCGGAACCGCTGAGCGTCTAATCGAATTTACATCAATAAGAAACCGCCAGTGTGTGCAGGGTCCGGCATTGTAAAAACCATTACGAACCATATCTGGCTGTGCTTTAGCACGTCACTCTTTAGATCTAAGGTCTATAGACTGTAAAAGTGGTCAGGAATCAAATGTTTCCCACATAGTTTAGTTATGCTCGTATAACATGAGGTAGACTATTTCATAGTTCTGTTTAATAGTTTAAGTTTTCAACAATATTTCGATATCATTAGCAAAAGACTGAGCTTGGCTTATTATACAAAGAAGATGCATTCAAATGTAGCCTAGGCTACTATGAGATAATAACTAATACAATAACTTACTGGCAATTCAGTCATCCACGAAGACTAACAGCCCTTTAACGCAAATCAGAATAAGCATCAATATCAACAAAGTTTGCTGCATTTAAAAAATAAAGCATTTCAGAAGCCTTTAAAAAAAGTAATAATAATAATAATAATAATAATAATAATAATAATTAAAATATATTAACCTTTATTTTTATATTTTTGAAGAGAGGTTTTTGGTGGGGCTGTTGAACAGTGGGTCGGTCAGGCCCACTGTTAACGCCGGGCCTGCCTCACAGCACTCACCGTGTGTTCTGCATGAAATGCATGTTCTGGTTGTTGTCTTTGCTCAGACGTGACGAGGTGATCCAGAGGGAAGCTCAGAGGACAGAGGACATCATCACCATGGAGACGATGACAGGAAGTGTACGGCGGACCAACGATAATACGTTGTAAGTTCACATAATGGCTGGTTAATTAAGTCTCACAGCAGTTAGCGGGAACCTTGAACCTCCCACTGTGGAGCCATTAATGAAAGGATGGCTGACAGAAGTGGTTTAGTGTAGTGTCACACTAAAGCTACCATTCAATTAAATTCAATTGTATTTTATTTGTATAGCCCTTAATCACCAGTATAGTCTCAAAAGGGCTTAACAGGCCATATATGTATGACAGCCCCTGGCCTAGCCCCCAAGAAGGCACAAGGAAACTCCCTTGATTAGCAAGGAATACATTTTGAAGAGGACCGCAGAGTGGGGGGTCCTTCCCTATTCACCAGAAAATAAAATGGACAAAGTACAGTTTTATTGTCAAACACCCTTAGTGTTACCGCCCCCTAACCTCCTGTATGGGACCCCTCCCCTCCCTCAGTGAGCCCCCCAGCACCAAGCAGCTGCAGCCCCTGAGGGGGTGTTCCCGGTTGGCCAGCCTGTACAGCTCGCCCCTGGTGAAGTTCTACTGGAACATCCTGTCCTACTTCGGCTTCCTCTTCCTGTTCGCCGTTGTGCTGATGGTGGACTTCCAGAGCGCCCCCTCCTGGCTGGAGGTGCTGCTTTACATTTGGCTGGCCACCCTGGTGTGTGAGGAGGTCCGGCAGGTAGGAGACAGGGAGGGCATCGGCCGATTGAACACGCACACACACAAAAACACACACACCCACATACGCGCACACACGCACGCACGCACGCACGCGCACACACACACACACACACACACACACACACACACACACACACACACACACACACACACACACACACACACACACACACACACACACACACACACACACACACACACACACACACACACACACACACTATGAGGCCACAGTCCCTTTGCCCTTATGGGCAAAAATCTATATAGTACCTTATAATAATTGTTTATTGTTGTAGTTTTCATTACTGCAGATGCTGTCATGATAGCAGCAGTAAATCACTGTCATAATAGCAGCAAATCTTTGCTCACCAACTCATGAAGATTCAGTCGGTGGGATGATTCACTGGCCCTCACAATGTCTGTGCACACACGCCTTCCCCACACACACCCACACCCCCCCAACACACCCTCCCCCACACACACACACACGCTCCCCCCCACACACACACCCCCACACACACACATATAGATACTTAATACAGAGTCAATAAAGATGTATATTTTCTCAGAACTACATACACATTATGTTCTCTCTTTAGCTTTTTCATGACCCTGATGGGTTTGGATTCAGCAAAAAGGCCAAGCTCTATATCAGTGACCTGTGGAACATTCTGGACGTGCTGTCCATTCTTCTCTTCATCATCGGCCTCGCCTTCAGGTAAGTTCCTGATTCAGTCCTCCCTCTGTATCAGAGTCACCGAATAACTCCTCATTAGACCTGGATTTGCATTTAAATTCAGTGACTATAAGACTAAATCTCAGAGATGTGACGACAGTACTCCTCAAATAAGTGCATTCCAGATTCAACATCAGCGTTCACAACTCTTTGTTAGATTGTTAGATGTCTGTGGAAGAGGTTGGTGTTCAGATTAGATAGCCCTGTATGGATGTTCCTATAGAAATTCACCTTTCCTTCTAGGAACCAAGCGCCACCGACACACACACACACACACACACACACACACACACACACACACACACACACACACACACACACACACACACACACACACACACACACACACATTAATGCACGTACAATAACGTTGACTAGAAAAGAAAAGTATTTTCCCCTCGCCCTTCTTCTCCTAGGCTAACGACAGAGCTGTTCTACGCGGGGAAGATCCTTCTCTGCATCGACTACATCGTGTTCTGCCTCCGCCTGATGGCCATCTTCACCATCAGCAAGACCCTGGGCCCCAAGATCATCATCGTCAAGAGAATGGTGAGGGGATGAATGGTGAGGGGTTGGATGGTGAGGGGATGAATGGTGAGGGGATGAATGGTGAGGGGTTGGTGGTTGTATCATGACCCTACGGACTTCAGTGGGGGTTTCATTCCGTCTGTGCACGGCACCTTCTCAACGAGCAGGTGTGCGCCTGCAGCCAGAGGGGGCGCCAAAATACCAATTCCCCACGCAATGTTATGTACTTCATTGAAAACCGCTACGCACACGTTGTTTTTTTTTAATGCTCGTGGCGCCCCCCATGTGATTTGGCGCCCCCCACAAATATAGCGGCCCGGGCGGCTGCCTGGTTCGCCCGTGCATAAAACCGGCACTGGGTTAGGGGGTGAATGGTCATGGGGTGGATGGGAGCCTGGCCTGCAGGGATTGGTTCAACTTAAAATGTTCCATCCAGTCTGCTTCCTCCTTCTCCCTCTCTGCTCCCTCCCTCTCTGCTCCCTCCCTCCCTGCTCCCTCCCTCCTTCCCTAAGTTTCCCCGGTATTGTGATGTGTTTGATTCAGGCAAATGTTATTGCAAAACCGATGATGGATAGAGAAAGATGCACGTCACTGATAAAACCCCCTCAGTGTCACCCCTTCAGTGTCATCCCCGCGGTGTCACTCCCTCTGTGGCATCCCCTCTGTGTCATCCCCTCGGGGTCATCCCCTCTGTGTCATCCCCTCGGGGTCATCCCCTCTGTGTCATCCCCTCGGGGTCATCCCCTCTGTGTCATCCCCAGGTCATGGACTTGTTCTTCTTCATGTTCCTGCTGAGCATCTGGGTGGTGGCGTACGGTGTGGCCAAGCAGGGCATCCTGATCCACAACGAGGGGCGGCTGGACTGGATCCTCCGGGGGGCCGTGTACGAGCCCTACCTCATCATCTTCGGCAACGTCCCCACTAACATAGACAGTGAGGAGAGCCTCCTTAAGGAACCATAATGACATAGACAGTGATGAGGGCCTCCTTAAGGAACCATAATGACATAGACAGTGATGAGAGCCTCCTTAAGGAACCATAATGACATAGACAGTGATGAGAGCCTCCTTAAGGAACCATAATGACATAGACAGTGATGAGAGCCTCCTTAAGGAACCATAATGACATAGACAGTGAGGAGAGCCTTCTTAAAAAACAATATGGCATAGACAGTGAGGAGAGCCTCCTTAAGAAACAATAATGACATAGACCGTGAGGAGAGCCTCCTCATGGAACCATAATGTCATAGACAGTGAGGAGAGCTTAAGGAACCATAATGCCATAGACAGTGAGGAGAGCTTCCTTCAGGAATAATAATGACAGAGAAATCATGATTATAGTATGGTTGTGTATGTGCCCAGTATTCAGACACTCAAAAACAAAGTCAATAGACATCATACAAAGTCAAGTTGCATAGCACACATAAATATTGGATTTGCTAGAATAATCTTTTTCATCTTGCTAGGCTATACTTTCCTCAACAGTTCCTTTGTTATATATATATAATTCTATAAAAGAGCTTGACTAATTCAATGAAAAAAAACACTTCTAATGAGCTGTGTATATCACCACAACACTAGTGTGTGTGTCTCCTTCTGGCAGATGCGGAGTTCGACATCGAGTCGTGCACCATTGATGGCTCCAACCCCCTGAAGCCCAAGTGTCCGCTGCTGAACGACCACCAGATGCCCGCCTTCCCGCCCTGGCTCACCATCTTCATGCTCTGTGTGTACCTGTTGTTCGCCAACATCCTGCTTCTCAACCTGCTCATCGCCATCTTCAAGTGAGACCCCCGCCCCACCCGCTTTGAGGGAGAAATGTTTCGGAGGGGGCAGGATGGTCTAGTGGGTAGGTCTCCCAGTGGGAAGACTCTGGGTTCGGACCCCCAATTGATGTGGTCTCAAAGCTCAAGAGGGACACTTGATATCTGATCCCTTCATGCAGCACTATTTACATGTTGTAGAATGGAGCCATAGCTTCCTCTCTGCCTGCTTCCATGGCGTGGACCTGCTCACGACCATCTGACCTCCCTCACTTCTCATCAATGGGCTGCTCCACATCCCTTGGTTCTGTCCGGCATTAACACAAACCAAAACCTAAATGAGGCCCTTTAAACTGGCCCAACCTCTGGGCCTTCTATCCCTGGAGTTTGACTGCTTTTGAGAACAAGCTTTCGCCATAAGGTGACTTTCAGAGTGTGTTCCATCAGGTTCTGCTCCTCACCCAAGACTAGTCTCTCTCATGTTTTCTTGGGCGGGACATAATTAAAGCCTCCCACATGATTGCCACGGTTGCCATTGTCCTACTAACTAACTCTGGACCGGCTGACCTCTGTCTTCTGGAGGTTAATAAAGTTGTCAGTGGGCAAGAAATGACCTGATGGTCATCAGTCCCTTAACGCCTTGGGCAAGACTGAGTGCAGTGAAGTCTGGCTCTTCAAGTCCACTGGCCCAGTGGAACTGCTAATCAGAATGCCTCGGTGTCAGAGGTCAGGTCATCCTGACCATGGTCCAGATTCAGCAGCTGGAATGTTAGGAGCCCCTTTCACCCTCTGACCTCTGACTCCCCCATGCAAAGCCTGGAAGGAGGAACTGGCCATTCTCCCTACAGTAACAATGCCCTCCATGCTACACCTCTGTCAGCTCCTTCTGTCGGACATACCCTCTTTTGGACATATTCAACCAGTGTACTTGGTTGGTTGCAGGCAGATTCCAGCCACTTTAAGGTCTTTGGTGATCCCAGAGTGTCCGAGATACAAGATCTTTCTCACTGCCAAGCCTGGAGGTATGTCAAATACCGTTAACCACCCAGTTGATCTCCATATGATGGGCAAACTCTCGTTTATATCCAGCAGTCTAACCGGTGGAAGCCGGTTAAACTGCTGATTATTTGAATAACCTTCTGACGCCTGGCGCCAAGCCCCAAGAAAGAGGAAGCCACTTGAGATGAGTGCAAATTCCTCCAGGTGCCAGGGGCGGCTGTGGAATAGAGCCCTATTATCAGCAACCATTCTTTGTCCATGGTGTAGGCCATGACCTCTCTCCCTCCTAACCCATGGTGCACTCTGCCCATATCCTGCCCACTGCCTTTGTCCTGTCTGGCAGCAACACAAATCCCACGTGAGGACCCTCCGCCCCTGGGATTCACATACAAACACATGGTTGTGCCTGATAAAAACACATCACTGCCCAGCCCAATCCCCTCCTGTTGCTGTGCTTTGGGTGCATAGTGGCAATAAATGTCAAAAAAAGAAACCTCAGTGGTCTATTCTTTAACGATGGGGATGCCCATTTGCTATGAACCAATCCTAAAGAAGGAGTCTACACATAGCGATGACAGTATTCACAAGTTATGTCATATATTTATAATATATAGTAAATTATTCATTGTATTTATTATACTGTGTATTTAATTGGCTCTATATGTACTTCGATTGGAGCCAATTCAATACCCAGCAGCAGTCTGTAACTCAGATATCATAGTTTTCAGTTTGTATTTCACCAGTCAAACAGGAGAACTTGTGTGTGTGTGTAAACAAGCATGGATTAAATAAGCATAATACTAAAAGAAGATGAACAACACAATCCCATTGACACAACATTGGACTCCTCCTCCCCCCAGCTACACCTTTCAGGTGGTGCACGACAACACGGACAGCATCTGGAAGTTCCAGCGGTACGAGCTGATCAAGGAGTACCACACCCGCCCTGCTGCCCCCCCGCCCCTCATCCTCTTCTCCCACCTCTACCTCCTCATCCGTCGGGCTCTGCTATGCAGGCCGGCGCACAAAAGCAGTGAATTCAGTAGGTCAACGCAACCCTCCATCTCGACCATGAAGAAACTCAGGCCTTTTCTGTTCCCTTTACTCAAGTGATGGTTCTGATTATAACACATGTTGTATGCCTTTATAGAGATTGGGACTGACAGGGAGGGGCTTAAAAGAGAGAGGTTATGATCTGATGGCTCGAAAGTGGGTTGAATTTATTATAAGTTCACTTATTTATTTGACTGATTTTCCAAAAAGATTGTGTGTAAAATGTATGCCAGGTCTGAAAGGAAGCCTTCAGGATTGGTCAACCTGGACACTGTTAACCAATCAGTGTGGGTGTAAGTGACTAATGCGGACCACAACAGCTGGGTTCGATCCCTGATGTACCCAAACTTTCTTTCTGCCATCTTTGAAATGCCTAACCCTGACTCAATGACATTGTAATGGTAATTTTGTTTTCTTATGATTTTGATATGTACTGTATACAATGCTATTGAGTCTTTCCACAGACCCTTTCATCCACTTACAGTCAATTCAGGTACAGTTATTACGGAGCAGACCAGGGTTAGACTTTGAATCAAGTACGCTTACAGCTGGCTTAGAGACATCAGGATCAAAACCACTAGCTCTGGGCTGGGAGTCCAACACCCTCAACCAATGAGTACTGGTAATTGAGTCAAGCATGTATCCCTGATGTTCTGAACCATTCTGTCCCCCCCTGGGGCTCCTCCCTCAGAGGTGGAGCTTCTGCAGGCCGAGGAGGAGGAGCTGCTGTCCTTGGGAGGCTCTGATGAAGGACAACTACCTGCTGTCCACACGACAGGAGCAGGGCCAGAGCATTGAGCGACGCATCAACGACACCGCCCAGAAGTAACCCCACCCCCCTGGCCAGGTCTTCATGACCTGAGCAGATACACTGACAATAACCTCATGTTGTTTGGAAGCAGACCCAGTGATGTTAAAGACGTAGAGCAGGGATCACCAACACAGTTCCCGCGGGCACCTGAGCGCCCGCAAGGACCATATGAGGCACCCGCAGGCCTGTTCTAAAAAATAGCATTACTCATTCTTGAACAACTCTTTCCCACCTTTTTTAAGTCATTGTTGATAATTATTGTGAGAAATCATTAACATGATCAATGTCTTCACATAGAGGAGTAGCATTAATAATAATATGTACTGTAACTAAAGGCAAACTGAGCAAATTTGTTATTTCAGAAGAGTGTATTAAACTGGGTGCCCTTCGTATGACTCAGTACCCATGAAGTAGCTCTCAGGTTCAAAAAGATTGGTGACCCCTGACGTAAAGGTACTTGAGCTCTGGTGTCTCCCCAGGGTCAGCACCCTGGCAGAGGGACTGGAACAGGACAGCGGCGCTGCTGTGGCCAAACACCTGGCCCGGCTTGAAGAGCAGGTGGGAATCTGGTTTAGTGATGCATTGTTGTGTTATTTCCGGGCACTTTATCTTTGTTGAGGGACAAACTGAACACTTTATACACAGAATACACAGCTTTTTCACCTTGGGTCTATAAGGTATCAGGGTAAAGAATTGAAAAGTGTGCACCCTCGCCATTCATCTGAGCTCAGTCAGGTATGTTGGTGTGTAATTAAGCGTGCCTAGTAAAGCAGAGAGAAGCAGTAAATGCAGAGCCTGTATAATCATGTAAACCCCTTCCTCCCTGTCTCCTTCAGGTCTCCCAGTCGAGCAAGGCTCTGCAGTGGATCATGGACAGTCTCCAAACCCAGGGCCTCCACGCTGGAGAGAACCGCCTCAACTCTGTCAGTCACTTCCACTGGCTTTCTGTTCTCTGTGATTCTATGATTGTTTCCATACAGGAGAGGTTCGATGAAGCATAGTAAACAAATTACTACAGGCTAAACAACATATACAGTTATATAGCAAGCCTATATAAATAAATCAAACAGAGCTGCAATTATAATACAGAAAAAGTCATACAAAAAATATGTACGGTACTCAGATTCTCATATATACTCAGAGCATCTGAGTATATATTTTGTGTAAGACTTTTTTCTGTATTATGATTGCAGCTCTGTTTGATTTATTTATATAAATAAGGGAAACAAAGTAACTGGCGCTTACATTGTCACAAACTTAATACCCTGAGTATTAACCGCTCTTAAAGCGACAGGCACTATAAAAAGTCAAAGCCTTTTATACAATTACTATAATTATAAGTAGTTGAAAATACCCTCTGTAAGGAGTCACACAAAAACAAAATGCTCTCTTGAAACAAAATTTGTCAATAACCTAACATTAATTTATTAAAATGCCCCTGGAACATCGGCAAACAAAAAGTCCAGCAAACAAGCAGGCATATAGTGCAGCAGCCCTGAACATAAGGACTTAAATAGCAACAGCACAGTGTATCTTCAACAGGGCATTGGATCTGGTGCCATCCATCCAAATCAATGTGTTCACGTCCACTCTCTTCCCCTCTCTATATGTCTCTCCCTTCCTCTCTAAGAGACACAGGAAGACAGAGAAGATTTTAGTTAGTTACCTTTCTGGTGTGTGACGCTAGTGAAGTTTGAAAATGCGCGAAGCACGTCATTACGTATGCACGCAGTAACGTCAACGTTCAAGTGGACGGTGTTGGCTGAGGGCAAAATATAGCAGACCGCGCAAATTAAATTATTATTAATATATATATTTTTTGGATAACATGTAAATGTGCTGGGTCAGCGCGGGCCGGACATATGGCTCTCGCGGGCCGGATCTGGCCTGCGGGCCGCTAAATGGAGTTCACCGGTGTAGGGCATCTTGCTTGGGGACATCGGGGCATCAAACCCAGAACCTTTCCGCTGCGAGAACAAATTCCATAGCCATCATACTTGCCGTTCGAACCAGATTTGGTCAAGGGTTATTACAATTAGTTAGAACTGGCTTAGCCATCTGTCGGCTGTTAGTGAGTCAAGTGTGATTTCATAACATCGAACTTGCCCTCTCATTCAAGGAGAATGCAAGAGAGGGAGGCAGAGAGGAATGGGCTGTCAATTTAGTTTAGTTCAAAAATCTTCCTCTCTTCTGCTCTTTTCGGCTCTCTCTCTTTAGAAGTCGTCTAAGGAAGATCTTACCTACAGCACATTTTAACATAAGTTGATTTGATTAAATTTTCTGTACATAGATGAAAACGCTGTCTTTTAGCCGTTATTATATAATTTGTATCTTCTCATGTTTGATCTGCAATGTGTCCTTTACTCATTGCTGCTCGCCCCACCTCCCATCCCGTCTCTCTTAGCAGTGGAGAGTGAGCCTCCAGGTGCCAGCTCGGGGGAAGGGGAGCGAGAGGAGGCCGGCTTCCACGTCAAAGCCCGGCTCTTCAGCTACCCCGGGGCCAAGGGTCCCCGCTTCCCCGTGCCTGAGGAGATGGTCCCATGGGAGGTGACCACCACCTTCCTCATCATCGTGGTCATCATCAACGCTGAGGTTCCCTGAGCTAACGGTGACCTCTATTCTGTCCAGGTGACTTTTGGATCCTACGACCCTCCGACATACGACCCGGAGGAGAGCGAGGACTGCCTCGATGGGTACGCTGGTCTTGAACTCCTCCTCCTCTGGTGTCAGGACATGTTTCCTGTTCCTCCACCTCAAGAAATAATTATTATAATAATTAATATTTATTTTAATGATTGTATGAATGAGGATATACATACAGTATGTGCATAGAATTTGAAACAATGCTTGGTTGTTATTTGAATGAACGTAGCAGATTCAATTATGCATACAGTTTTGAAGATACATGCTTACGTTTCACCTTGTTCGTTATAATCTCTCGTCCAATCGACATGCTTCTCTCAGATCGCACAGGAAAGCCTTAGAGAAACACAGGTACGAGTCTCGAGCTCAGGCACCATTAGAGCATCATTACTGACAATCTTACAGAGTTGATCTCTAACGTCCTGTTCCTGTTCCTCCCTGATCCGCTGAGCAGGAACCCTGGAGGGAGGACCGGCCTCATGGGCAGGGGGGCCCTCCCCCAGCTGGGGGCCAACCCGGTGCTGGACCTGGTTCTGACCCGGTAGGACCCCCGCTCAAAACTCTGGACACATCCTCTCTCAAGGACAATTTGGTTAATAATATATTTGTTTTAGTTGGAGAAACCAGGACCGATCGGCCTTAGAGTTCCTGGCTGTCTGGGACCAGTTCCAGAAGAGCTGGGCTCTACCTGGGGTGAGTTCCTAAACATGGTAGTCTAGTTCTCCTCATGTCTTTAGGGTAGGGCTCTAACTGGGGTAAGTTCCAAAACCTGAAGGTTTTCCTCTCATCTTATCTGTTTGGCTCCAACTCGGCTGAGTTCCAACACAGGATGTTCAGTTCCCATCTTCTCCTCTAGGGGCCTGTGCAGTCAGAAGACCGCCTGCCAGCGGCTCTTGAGGAGATGATGGGAAAGCAGCTTTACCAGTATATACAGGAGAAGGTGGAGGAGGGAACTAAGGTGAGCAGCTAGGAATGTGCTAGGGTATATCCACATTGTGCTGAGCTCAACCTGACCTGCTCTACCCGTGTCTTACTTGATAATACCTATTACTGAGAGCTAATTTTCTACACAGGAGTTTTGATTTATCTGCGAGGAGATCTCTGAGGGGACCATGTTTTATCCTTAATTGTTCAATTGTCTCTGGATCTCCACACTGTTCTACATAAGTTTATTTAAAAAATGACCGTCTGTATATAAATCAAGTACGTGTCTGGGATTGTATCATTTGTAATCAGAAGTTGTACTACTCTCTGCCAGGTGTTTGAAGGCTACGTAGATGATGCCAGGAACACAGACAACTCCTGGGTGGAAGTAACCGTCCTGGCCCTTGAACTGGACAGAACCGGCCCTCTGATGACCAGCATCAACCTCATGGTGAGCAACCCCGTACTAAACTGATAAAATGGACAAAAGTCCAATATATCTATAAAATATCTTTTGAATGCTGTATAGTGTGATTAAAACTGATTTGATACCTATCAAACGTTGTTCAGGTTTTTCAGGTAACTGATTATTTTGTTATCTTTCTTATTCAGTTTGACTGTCATTTGGTGGTGGCTTGTTATCCAAAGCATCCAAGTTCAAACAGGGGTGGTCCCAGTGGGAATCAAACCCCTAACCTAGGTAGTTGTTGTAAATGGCATGCTGTACTAGCCCAGTTGTATTTAAACAATGATAACGGACTAAGATAGGCAGGAAAGGCTTTGGACAACGGATACCACTGGACCCCTTAGCCTAACCTAGTCTCACAGGAATCCGTGAAATGATCACGGACACTTAACTCAAAATCTGTGGAATCCTCAAGGAAACACGCCCATTTCTGTGAGGCCACACGATTCTGCCTCCCAATGCAAGTGGTATGACACTCATATTTCTCCCTCCCCGCCCCCCATGGACACACACACAGATCCCCGTTTCAATGACCGAGTC
>OLKM01003943.1:7500-16883 GCA_900291075.1 Melanogrammus aeglefinus | reverse complement strand
GAGGAGAGGAGAGGAGCAGGAAGAGGAGAGGAGAGGAGGAGGAGAGGAGGGATGAGAGGAGGAGGAGGAGGAGGAGGAGGAAAGGAGAGGGGAGGAGAAGAGAGTAGAGTGGAGAGGAGAGGAGAGGACAGGACAGGACAGGAGGGGAGAGGAGAGGAGAGGAGAGGACAGGAGGGGAGGGGAGAGGAGATGAGAGGAGAGGAGATGAGAGGAGATCTCCTTGAGGCGGTGTCTCAGCAGGCCCTGGGCAGCGGTGTGCTGGGGTCCTGATGTGTTGAGGGGAGAAGGCCTGCCAGCGGCATAGAGGATCAATACTGCAGTAGATACTTTCATTTATTCATCCATGTGTTCATCCTGCAGTCGCCTTCATCCAGAGCGGCTTACAGTCTAGAATTCAGCTCCATTTCAACGTGGAGATGGTAGGGAGATGAATGTGAATCCTGCTCAGGCAGGTGGAAATTACCCTCCAGTAAGACTGGTGGACGTCCGGTCGGTGGGGATACCTGGAACCGGAACCCCTCTATGCTTTATTTAGGCTAGGATGGAGACCCTTGGATGTGCAATGGGGATACTGGTATTTAGTAACCCATCACTTTTGCCGGACGAAAATGGTGCAATGAATGTTCCCATAACGGCTTGGGTCGTGGTTCAGGATTCCAGCTTACAATAGCTAAATATATCCATACCAGCTAGCCCTATAACCAAAAAAAAATGGCCCCGGTTGTTGGAAGGGGGGTCGATGTTGGGAAAAAAAACATCACTGCTCCAAAACACGACTCATAGAGGCAGGAAAAGTGGGGGTACTGGTCAGGATAGGGATACTGGTCAGGGTAGGGTTGTACTGGTCGGAGTAGGGGGTACTGTGGTATCTGGTTCAGTTGGTTAGGGGGTAAGAAATTTAATAAGGTAGAGCTGGGAGGTGTGATTTTTTTTCTCAAATTGTGCAATCATCGAGAGAGATGGGGAGATAGAGAGACCACCGTGGTCCTCTTAAAGGAGGTCTTTTGAGGCAGCTTTAAATGTGCCCTCATGGGCATAAGAATAACACTTTTCATAAGACGGAGATTTGAATTGAGGTAGAATACATGTTTTGTTTGAAAGGCTACATGTTTCTATCTTAGATAACGGGCAGAACTATCAATTCTCTAAGAACACAGCTAGACAGCTTTCGGCCGTTTAGTTGAAACGGCAAATGTGCTGGAATTGAAATATTGTATTCGTAAGCATTCATTCCTTTATTGGACGCAAATGTGAAATATATTTTCTTTGCGGGGGATTTGTTCTCGTCACATGGAATGGACCATTGCAGCATGTCTGGGTGAATGAACAAATTCATTCATTCATTCCATATGAACGGATGAGTGAATGAATTCGTAAGCCTCTGTGTTGTGGTCCGCAGGCCTGTGTGTCAATGGAGACAGATATAACTAAATCCAAAAACGAAGCTCTTTCTCCCTGACAGAACTCGAGCTCTCCGTTATGAGCGGGGGGTCCGTTCATAACGGACCCCCCGCTCATAACGGAGAGCTCGAGTTCTGTCAGGAAGGTCACCGGCCTGCCCCCTGGGGGAGCTCGTTAGCCCAATCACACGGAGGCAGCAGACGGTCCGGACGGACCCGCCCTTGCCCGCACCCGTAAAGTACAGCACCAGATCCGACCAGTCACCCGTGATAATATCAAAATTAAATCCGCACCTGGCCCGGACTCGTTAATATTCGGCCCCCTGCCCGACCCCGTGCCCGTGATAAATCACACACTAGGCTCTCTCTTGCGCTCCACCTCAAACTAGGAGATGGTTAGGTTCATTCATCAGAACCTAATCATACAGCGAAGTTGGAGATGCAGCCAACAAAGAATTAAAAAAATTGCAGTAGTGACGTGATGGGTCGAGTGTCGTATCGTTGACTAAAACACATATTTGCGATGTGGTCGTGGTCATGGTCATTTAGACAAACAAATATTTCACATATTTTTGAATTATGTTTTAATTCACGAAACTAAAATACTGTTTTGGTTCTGATCCACTAACCCGCCCGCGAGGAGTTATTTTCCCGCTTGTGAATTTTATGTCCGACGTCACAATCAGCCCGTTTTAGCTACTTTTTTTTGGCGGGTACCCGACCAGTTGCAGGACTCTGGCGCTGATCCCACCAGGTCCTGGGGAAGAATCAACAGGTCTCGTTAGGTGGAGGCAAGGCCAGTCCCCGTCTCCGTAGGGTGGAGGCGAGGCCAGACGACATCTCCAGCCATACAGCTCGCGTTACCCGAGCAGGGACAGAAGGTGGAACATGAATGAATGAATAGATGCATGGAACCGAAAGGCCCTTAACCCACAGATGGCCGAGAGTCACTCGGATTTAACACAGCCTCCAACGTCATACACCACAGTGCTGGGTGGAGGACGTGCTGCTGGGTGGAGGTACTGCCGGGTGGAGGTCCTTCTGTGACCTGGTCCACAGGTCCGTATGGTCCTCAGGTATGGGTAGCGATGGGTCTCCATCGCTACACGAATGAGAAAGATGTTTCACTTCCAGTTCACGACCGGTTCCATTAGCGGCGTTAAAAACGTTATTATTTCTGGTATTAATCACGTTCTTTAATAGCAGAGCTTTTAGTCGTTGACTTAATTCAGCGTTTGGTGGGAATGCTCTCCTGTCGTTATGAATGAGGCAGTGTTCATATGAATGAGGCAGTGTTCATGTGAATGAGGCAGTGTTCATGTGAATGAGGCAGTGTTCACATGAATGAGGCAGTGTTCATATGAATGAGGCAGTGTATGAGGCAGTGTTCATGTGAATGAGGCAACGTGTTCATATGAATGAGGCAGTGTTCATATGAATGAGGCAGTGTTCATATGAATGAGGCAGTGTTCATATCAATGAGGCAGTGTTCATATAAATGAGGCAGTGATCACGTGAATGAGGCAGTGATCACGTGAATGAGGCAGTGAATGAGGCAGTGAATGAGGCAGTGTTCATGTGAATGAGGCAGTGTTCATATGAATGAGGCAGTGTTCATATGAATGAGGCAGTGTTCATGTGAATGAGGCAGTGAATGAGGCAGTGTTCATGTGAATGAGGCAGTGTTCATATGAATGAGGCAGTGTTCATGTGAATGAGGCAGTGTTCATATGAATGAGGCAGTGTTCATGTGAATGAGGCAGTGAATGAGGCAGTGTTCATATGAATGAGGCAGTGAATGAGGCAGTGTTCATATGAATGAGGCAGTGTTCACATGAATGAGGCAGTGTTCACGTGAATGAGGCAGTGTTCATATGAATGAGGCAGTGTTCACGTGAATGAGGCAGTGTTTGAACACCACTATTAAGCCCCCCTGCCTCCACCTTCATGCATCAAGCAGACGCTGGTGTAGGATCTGGTTTGGTGTTCAGGGCGCCTCCTGCCCTGGTTCTCTCCGCAGGCCCTCCTCTCTAAACCAGGCCCATGCATCCAGAAGGACCGTCGTCTAGGAGGGTCTACCTCCTCTGGTCAGCTGACCACCGCCCCATCACTCGGTCGCCAAGGAGACGGAAGCTGAGCATTTTTATGATTGCGCCTCGAAATCTTGCACGAAAGCCATTCTAGCGACAGATTTGCCTATCACACACACACACACACGCACACACACACACACACACACACACACACACACACACACACACACACACACACACACACACACACACACACACACACACACACACACACACGCAGGTACTCACGCACACACGAACACACGAACACGCTACACACATGCAGTCACTTACACATGCACGCACACACTTACGCTCACATGACGACACCAGGCACGCAGGCAACAACATGCACGCACACACTTACGCTCACACACAGGCACGCAGGCACACACACACCACACACACACACACACACACACACACACACACACACACACACACACACACACACTCCCTCCTCTTATCTTTCCTCCCCTCGCCCTCCGCTCTGCTCATCCTCCCTCCTTCCTCTTCTTTGATCCCTCCTTCAATTTCTCGCTCTTCACTTCTCTATCAGCCTACTGCCACTAACCCCCACTAAGACCCACTTCTATTAGTATTATCATATTATTCGTTGCTTCTCCTCCCTGCGTCTTCATCGTTTACGTCTGGAGCATGTCTGTCCAGCTGATGTATGAAACGATAACGGCACAAGCAATTCATATTTCAGTTTTCCGCCGCTGCTTAATATTTAATGTTTAATGCTGCTTCTGTTTGCCCGGCGGCCCTGAAAACAGGGGCAGACAGGAGCAATCAAACCCACAACTAGAGCTCACTGCAGACAGCTGGACGATGAGAAATGAATTGGTGCCTTCTGATCTTTATCTCTTATTACATGAGTGAGTGGTGTACACACACATGTTCTCGTGGTCCTCCATCCTTTCTCCTGTTTTTATATTGTAACAGAGGCAATTCTAACACATATCTTTCATTTATTTAATCTATTTTCATCTGTGTGTTTAAAAGAGAGAGAGAGAGAGAGAGAGAGAGAGAGAGAGAGAGAGAGAGAGAGAGAGAGAGAGAGAGAGAGAGAGAGAGAGAGAGAGAGAGACAGAGGGAGAGAGGGAGAGAGAGAGGGAGATGGACAGAGAGACAGAGATGCTTGCTCATGGTGATAGCAGCATGTAGACGGGGTATTGCTGGTGGGTTCAAGCGGATCGTCTGATCGGTTAACTTCATTAAACACAGAGGACTGTTGTCCATGACAACCACTGCATAAGGACCCCTCCTCCTCCTCCCTCACTGGGGTCCAGTCCGGTCCGGATAGTGGGGATGGCTCTTTACTCCCAGCAGAAGGTTCAGAGGTGTATCCCAAATATCTCGAGAGAGATGAACTCTGACCCCTACCTGCTCCTTAAGGACCTGTCTCTGTACTGTCTAACCCCTACCTGCTCCTTAATGACCTGTCTCTGTACTGTCTAACCCCTACCTGCTCCTTAATGACCTGTCTCTGTACTGTCTAACCCCTACCTGCTCCTTAATGACCTGTCTCTGTACTGTCTAACCCCTACCTGCTCCTTAATGACCTCTCTCTGTACTGTCTAACCCCTACCTGCTCCTTAATGACCTCTCTCTGTACTGTCTAACCCCTACCTGCTCCTTAATGACCTCTCTCTGTACTGTCTAACCCCTACCTGCTCCTTAATGACCTGTCTCTGTACTGTCTAACCCCTACCTGCTCCTTAATGACCTCTCTCTGTACTGTCCAACCCCTACCTGCTCCTTAATGACCTGTATCTGATCAAAGCGTGTGATAGATAGTCAGAGTCAACAGGGGTCTGAGGCCCCAGGTTCCAGAGAGGTCTTTCGTGTATCACCTATCCCCTCATACTGTCCTCCACCGCCATTGGATACGGCCTCCCGATCCTGATTGGCTACGGAGTCTGGCGGCTGTGATTGGCCAAGATCAGCCAATCACAGATCAGGCCCTGGCTACGAAGATCAGGCCCTTGGCTACGATGTCTGGCGCCAGACTTCGTAGCCAATCAGGACTCAGCTGCCCGTCCCTTCCTCCTGCCTGGCCCCTGAGGCTCTGGCTCCGAGCCAGAGAGGTCATGCCTCGTAGCCTGGGGCGCGAGGAGAGGAGCTAGTCCCCAGACCGCAGCCCGCCCCCGGGGCGCTGACCGTCTCACGGTTTTAATATTGCATCACTTCCTGCTTCCTGTTGCTTGTCCAATTAACAGGAACACGCATCACTGGGAGGCCGGGTCACGACCCTCGACCCCGGACATCAGTCTGCAGTCATGAGCGATTGGGGATGAATGGTTAATAGGCGGGCGTGTTGATATTGTTGGAGTCTGATGAAGTGCTAACCTTAATAAAAGGCTAACCGCTCACCGCTAACCGCTAACCGCTTGACCCCGGACGATCAGT
This sequence comes from Melanogrammus aeglefinus, assembly GCA_900291075.1. Lineage (NCBI taxonomy): Eukaryota > Metazoa > Chordata > Actinopteri > Gadiformes > Gadidae > Melanogrammus > Melanogrammus aeglefinus. Next base: position 10,996 of record OLKM01003943.1, on the reverse strand, counting down.
CTGCAGTCATGAGCGATTGGGGATGAATGGTTAATAGGCGGGCGTGTTGATATTGTTGGAGTCTGATGAAGTGCTAACCTTAATAAAAGGCTAACCGCTCACCGCTAACCGCTAACCGCTTTACCCTGGGATGTGTGCGGTTCTATTTGCGTGTCTGTGGGTTTGTGTGCTTTAGTGTTAGATTGTAGGATGTTTATGTGTTTGGGTTGTATTGTTTTGTGTTAGTGTGTTGTGCTGATATTTGGTGCTGTGTTCTGTTAATATGTTGTATTATACTGTGTTTATGTGGGTTATGGTGTATTGCGTTGTGTTGTAATGGTGTGTTATTTTTACGTAATAATTTGCTGTGTTTATTGTATAAAGAAAGGTTTAAATCGCTGGTCCACACTTTCTCTGTTATTCTGTCACTTTAATGTCTCTCTGGTGGCCCTCTCTATCTCTCCCTCGACTCTCTGATCCCCCTCCTCTATCTCCCCCCCCCTCTCCCTCCCTCCTCCCCCTCCTCTCCCTCCTGGGGTGAGAGCAGACTGTGGGAGTGTGTTGTAACATTACAGCTTCTCATGGCCACTCCTCACAAGAGGAATAGGACACTGTTACAGCAGCCAGACTATTACACTATCTGTTCCTTATGTCTCTCTCTCTCTCTCTCTCTCTCCCTATGTCTCTCTGTCTCTCTCGCTCTCTCCTCACATACCGTCTCTCTTTCGCTCTCTCTGTGGTCTCTATACTCTTCTCCTCTCTCTCTCTCCCTCTCACATCTCTCTCTCTCTCTCCCTCAACATATACCTGTCTCTCTCTCTCTCTCCCGCTCTCTCTCTCTCTATGTCTCATACTGTCCTCTCCTTCTCTCTCTCTCTCTTTCCCTCACTACTGTCTCTCTCTCTCTCTCTCTCTCTCTCTCTCTCTCTCTCATACTGTCTCTCTCTCTCTCTCTCTCCTCTCTCTCTCTCTCTCTCTCTCTCTCTCTCTCTCTCTCTCTCTCTCTCCTCACATACTGTCTCTCTCTCTCTCCCTACATACTATCTCTCTCTCTGCCTCTCCACACATACTATCTCTCTCCCTCTCTTTATTAACTGGGTAACCAGAGAATATCTTTTACTGCGTTAAACATTTTGACTATTCAATTAGAGAAAGTTAGACCATATCTGGCTGTTGCTTATGAGGGCTGCTATGCACACACACACACACACACACACACACACACACACACACACACACACACACACACACACACACACACACACACACACACACACACACACACACACACACACACACGACACACACACACACACACACACACACACACACACGCACACACACACACACACACACACACACACACACGCACACGCACGCACACACAACACATACACACACTTCTCATTAGTTGAGTAGTTGATTCTCACAGACAGATTTAGTATCCAAGAAGAACAGTATTTCTCTCTGTCTCTCTCTCTGAGAGTCACAGTAGGATGGTCACATGACCCGCTGAGGATCACATGACCCGCTGAGGGTCATATGACCCGCTGAGAGTTACAGTAGGATGGTCACATGACCCGCTGAGGGTCACATGACCATCAGGGGGTCACAGTAGGAGGGGTCACATGACCAGCTGAGGGTCACAGTAGGAGGGTCACATGACCAGCTGAGGGTCACATGACCAGCTGAGGGTCACAGTAGGAGGGTCACATGACCAGCTGAGGGTCACATGACCAGCTGAGGGTCACAGTAGGAGGGTCACGAACGAACGTACACACGCACACACACTGTAACGGTTTGTATCTAGAGTTCAACCTCAGGTCAGGGTCTTGGTGAACCCGGTGTCTCTCTGCCGCCCGGATCCATATTCAGATCAATGTCACGTCTCACATGAACCTTGTTAATAGAGGATCAGTACTCTGAGCTCTGCAATGAGACGCAAGAAACGTAATCCTGAAGTTTCAAAGTAAAACCAAGGCTATCTCGTCCTGGTCCAGTCTCACATTATCCATTTCTGAAAATAACTCGAGATACCCTCTCACCCTCTCTCCCTCTCTCCCTCTTACCCCCCCCGGGTCTCTGGTCTTAACGTCAAGGTTACTACAACGACGAGACATCAGTCTGCATGGAGCTGGAATCAGACCATCTTCCCTCTCTCTCTCTCTCTCTCTCTCTCTCTCTCTCTCTCTCTCTCTCTCTCTCTCTCTCTCTCTCTCTCTCTCTCTCTCTCTCTCTCTCTCTCTCTCTCTCTGCTTTGATGCTGAGGAGGGGCCAAATAAGTCATTCCAGACACCAACCCAAACCAGCAGCAAACTAAAACCAAGAGTATAGTTGGAGTGAAACGGTTGATATGGTGTATACGTGAGTATATTTATAACTGGAGTGTAGATTTAGTCCATATTGATATTTGTTTTGTGGTCGTACAGTGATTGAGCAGTGAATGCGTCATGAGTCATCTCAGAACAAACGGACCGTCCAATTAGAGCCGCGGGGCCAGGTGCTTCGGCTCCCAGCGGCCTCCCAGCGGCCAACGACGACACAAGAGTGACTCTCAGATGGCGCACACCACATAGCGGACAGCCCACGGGCAGACGGACCAATCAAACGGCTGTAACGGTAACCGACCAATCATAGGGCTGTAACCGTATCGGACCAATCATAGGGCTGTAACCGTAACGGACCAATCAAAGGGCTGTCACTGTAATGGACCAGTCACAGAGCTGTAAAGGTCATTTACCAATCACAGAGCGGTATCCGTAAGGGACCAATCACAGAGCGGTATCCGTAAGGGACCAATCACAGAGCTGTAACCGTAATGGACCAATCACAGAGCTGTTACCGTAATGGACCAATCACAAAGCGAGCTGTAATCATAAGAGATCATTGAGAGAGCTGTAGCCAAAATGGACCAATCACAGAGCGAGATATAACCTTAACGAACCAATCACACAGAGTGTGTGCCGTACCATAACTGGACAATCAGAGAGCTGTAAGTATAACTGACAATTCAGAGAGCTGTATCCGTAGTGGACCAATCACAGAGCTCTAACCATGATGAATCAATCAGAGAGCTGTACTCCTTCGGCCATCTGTCTGCCCTTTAAACCCTTAAAACTCGTCTGCCGGTCTGCAGAATGACTTCATTATAACATTGAAATACATAAATATCAGACATTACTTATTAGGAATGGGTTCTTCAGGAAACCGTCATAGCGCCAAACCCTCCAAGGGAGTAACGTTTTATCATGCTATTCGAGACGACGGATCCCCGGTCGGTCTCCGGTGGAATGCACCGTGGAGGCGCGGGACCGCGAGCTCTACCGACGCAGACACGAGCGCGCGCTTACACAAGCACGTGCACTCACACGCACACCAATTTACCTTCTCCCTGCAAATGCGCTATTAGCCCCGGGAGAGAGGGGAGAGGGGGGGAGGAGAGCAGAGGACAGAGGAGAGGAGAGGAGAGGAGAGGTGGAGAGAGGAGGAGAGCGGAGGAGTTGAAGCTGATCAAGAC
>OLKM01003942.1:22500-27525 GCA_900291075.1 Melanogrammus aeglefinus | reverse complement strand
ACTGCTGGAGCCATACGAGGTTTGTGTTTTTTTCAGTTTAAACAAGAAATCTGTAAGATAGATGGTTTGAGTTAGATGATGACATTTCGATTTATCAAATATATTAATATGAAATGTGATGAAACTATTTGTGGTGTAGTCCAAAGGATATCGTGTTTTTACCTGCCTGATACTTGATGATGGATGTGATTATGCGTCTCGTGAGTATAAAAATAACCTTTAAGTAGGTCAACGAAATGTTTGGTCATTGGTAAGATGATGGAGAGCGACTGATTTTTGCTAGCACAGCGCTTGTCAGGAAAGTACTGGAAATGAAGGTTGATTATCTTCTGGAAAAGTCTGCCAAGATTTATGGTTAATAAATTACTTTTCAGTTACAACCTATATCTGCATGAAGAATGTGTTTCGGCAACTCCCTCCCAAGTCTGATGGATAGATGTAAACACCTCACTGGGGCCAAAAGTGAATGAGGGATGAGGTTAAACAATCACAAAACGAATAACAAAAAAATCTGTTTCAATGCCTCTGCCTTACACTTGACCTCAAATGTCCTCCGAAAGCCGATAAAAAATATTGCAGACAATCAGACAAAAACCTCCAGCCTTGGTGAAAGTTGATTTCTGGCCTTGCACAGCACACCACTCCAGGTTTATAATGAGAAAAGTGAAACAGGGACCCGTACACTCAGCGCTGTGCAAAGCTGCCACAATTTATTCTCTGGGCTGGCCTGCCCCTCAAAGTGGAGTCAGCTTCGCGGTGTTGACACAACTGCCATTGAGTGTGTGCTAGCATGGTGAACCCAATGAAAGGGTATTAGCATTGGGCCGACTGTAAACAGAGGACTTGTTCCCGTGGGAGGCTGGCTGCGGTAGGGCTCCGGGCCCATGTTTTATGACCTACCCTGGCATTCGAGTACAGGAGCATGTGGAAGTGCGTGTTTGCGTTGCACTTGTTTAAAGGCGTTGCCTTTTTCCGAGAGACCTCTTGTCAATTACATCTCGCTTAATCCTAATGCACCAGAGTCTCCTTGTTGAGGATACTCTGTGTTCAGATGACACGTTGATCCAAGCTCCATTTAGAAGTCAAGATGTTATTCAAAGCTTGCTGGCTTACTGCAGGCTGTCCCTCGTCTTCTGCCCACGATGTGTGTGTGTGTGTGTGTGTGTGTGTGTGTGTGTGTGTGTGTGTGTGTGTGTGTGTGTGTGTGTGTGTGTGTGTGTGTGTGTGTGTGTGTGTGTGTGTGTGTGTGTGTGTGTGTGTGTGTGTGTGTGTGTGTGTGTGTGTGTTGTGTGTGTGTGTGTGTGTGTGTGTGTGTGTGTGTGTGTGTGTGTCTGTGTGTGTGTGGTTTGTTTTTCAGTGTGTCTGCTCTGATTGTCGTGTCGGCCCTGAGATGGCGGCATATAGGTTGAAATTGTTTCCATCGTGGACTCCTATTCTTTGAGACAAATGTCAAGGCATCATCAATCAATTATTGTTGGTCATTGGTCAACCGTTGGGACAGGACTGTGATCTGCATAGAGAAAGGATTAAGTCCAGGGGCCTTTTATGAAGGCCCCTGGACTTAATCGGTTTTCTTTAAGGCCACATTAACTGCCATCCATGGCTCAGGCCCCTCTTTGATGTTTAAGGTTGTAGAGATAGGTTAACGGCACTATCTTATGTTATCAGCCGTTGTCAGCCACAAAGTCGTCCCTAATCCAACACGCAGCCAGCGCCCTCAGTCCCCCTACACACTGCCCCATCAATAAGACATGATGAAAGCCCTGTTTCAGGCCGACAGAACACGGTGGTCCCTCCTTAAGTAAAAGTAAAGTAAAACCTTGCCTCTGGCAATCTTCAAACAGACCGAGAAGATACAGACACACACACAAACACCGTCTTTGATTGTCAGTCTAGACACAGTTCAAAGTGGACCTAATGGTGTGTTCGAGATGCATCGTACACCACCCGCACGAGTGGCTCTTGTGACGTAATTTCCTGGCTTGTAGCACTTATAGCGTTCTCGTATGTCTGTGTGGGCATCGCTACACGACAAGCCGGAGATGATCAGTCATTGTTATTGTTGACTACATTAGCCTCTACATTAGCAACCAGCTCGAAAACAAACCAACAAAACTTGACATTGTATTGCACGCACAGCAAGGCTGTGCAACGCATGAATTGGTGACCAAACTAAGCAACAATGTAATCAAGTGCGTAAGAGCATTTCAACATCGACATTAAAACGGTCCAACGTGGAATAAATACAAAGAAAATGCATCTCATTATGGGCGCAGCCATCTTTGTTTGTCGAGTCGCGCGGTTAATCTCGCTGAACTCTGTGGACTCCCAGAATCCTGAGTGGGACAATTTAAAAGGGGGCGTGCCTTGGTGATACGTCGCAAGAAAGTTGGTCGATTTCCTACTTGGCGACTGATGCGGGTGGTATACGATGCATCTCAAATGCACCATAACTTCGACCCCCACTATAAATGAAGCCAACAAAACCTGCTGTAGTTGTTTACACTTCAGTGAATAGAATACCCAAGGGTCATGTGGCCTTCCTTTTAGTAACAAGGTTACGTTTCAACCCCTTAAATATCGGTTGCCACTGAATCCAAGCATTCTTGGGGGGGGGGGACAGAAAAATGTACATGAACAGAAGAGGGCTTTTTATAGGGTGTCACACGGCGCAAGGCCCTCCTACTTCATCCTCTTTTTGTGTGGAGTGAGAGGTCCATCGAGCCAGGGCTTTTGTCGGCGGGGTTAACTATGTCGTAAAAACTCATTGTCCCCCTAATAGCCCATCATCTGGACCCTGTCTCGGGGCTGCGGCTCCTCTGACAGCAGCCCAACAGAACGGAGTAAAGGTTGATGTCATGTTCATCCGTGATTTATCCTTTATGGACACGGAGAGAGAGAGGGAGACAGGCTGGCTGCGTAAATCGGTTAGGCTGTTTAGTTCTTATTATATAAACATGATATTTGAAATGATATCGGGGGGAAGGCAGAAGGTGTATTGGATACATACATACTGTGAATGGAGGTGTCGGGTATTTATGTGCAACTTTAGCAGAACAAATAAGGGAGGATATCTGGGTGTATCTATCCATGAGACCGATATCGCGGTGTGTTTTTTACCCTACAGAAGCTCACAACACAGGTCAAATGTAGGCATTTTGTCTGCAAGGGCCACCCCGGGTCCTTGTCGATACTGCTCTGCGGTTGTCCAGAACCGAGGGACAAAACAAAAAGAGGCAGAAGCAGAGAGCCAGCGCTGCGGGCCAGATGGAGCAGGGTACCTCTGGAGGGTTCCTGGAACTCGTTTGGCGAGTTCAAATCAATACGGGCCCAGGGGCTCCCAGCTCACACAATAAGGGAGTATCAGGTAGACAGGGAGAAATGCAGTCGATAATATCACATTATAGTTCTTCACGGGGAGCAAAGAATGAAGATGTGAGGACGTGGTGGACAGCGTGCCAAGTGAAGTCATTATGTGCTTTCTTAAGGCCAGACAGAGTGTGTTATTACAGACTGGGAATGGGGAGATGGTGTAAAAAGGCTTGACTCTTAGATGTTTTGAGATTAAAGAGGAGACATGGCACGACCTGAACAGGTGTGCATCAGGACATGGGTATAGCTGTCTGAGAGCTGTCTACGGACCCACACCTGTTTGCACGTATTCGCACACACACACACAAAACAGTAGCCTTTGAGTGTGTGTGTGTGTGTGTGTGTGTGTGTGTGTGTGTGTGTGTGTGTGTGTGTATGTGTATGTGTGGGTCTGCTTCTGTGGATTGTGACGGTTTCTATTCAGAGAATAGATATCGTATATATGAAAGACAGAGGGAGAGCGAGAGAGACAGTAAGGTGCGGTGAGAGACTGCTGTATTCATGCCATTGACAACTTCTGTCCATCACACCAGATATGAACAATGCAGTGTGGACCAACACTTACTGAGGCTTATTAAAAGTCTTCGGGCTTCGTCTGTTGTCTTCCACTATCTCTAGTCTCCCGTTTAACACCCCTGAGGGAGTATCGATCCGAATGGCTACGTTATTTTCTCAATATTTGACCTGGCCTTTATAACACCCAGGGCTGTGTTAATATTTTTTCGATGATAAACTTTTACCCAACTTTCATGACTTTTGACACTGACTTTGCTGTCTGGTTCCCTGCTGTACTGTAACAATTATTTGTTCAGGAATACTGGGAGAAGTATCAGGAGGAAAAAAACGCACAGTCCGAAAAGATTGGATGACTAACATGTCATCCTTAACCTTTAATTAAAATCAGGCAAATCACCAGCCTGCGGCTCTGAAGGAGAAATGCTCCCGGAAAGTCGCATTCAAAATTGTATCAAAAAAAGCATGAGGATTTACGCAGCATTAGTGGAGCAAACAAGCTCCGCAAAGCCAAAGCTGGAGACAGCTGACTGTTGACAGGCGACTGACGGGCCGAGTGATTGGCAGATCGTGATCAGAGCTTAAAGAATCTCCCTGTCACTCCTGCAGCATGAGTGTCTGGCAGCACCAACACACACACAAGCACAAAGGCTGTGCAAGTGTTAACAAATGTTGCACCGGTGAATGCAAACAGCTCGCACACCCCATAGTGTTCTCTTTCCCCCTCCTATTTTCTCTTTTTTCTGTCTGTCTGTCTCTCTCTTTCTGTCTGTCTGTCTCTCTCTTTCTGTCTGTCTGTCTCTCTCTTTCCCTCTCTCTGATTCCGTCTGATTTATTCTGTCTGTCTTTCTTTCCCTTTCCCTCCCTCTCTCATTCTATCTGATTTCATACCTTCATATGATCTGCGAGCGCAGCGTGACAGCTGACGGTGCTATAGTGTATCAAGAGCTGCCTGCAGCCTGCCGGCGTCACCGTTCTTGAGTTCCTGCATCTCCTCTGTTCTCTGATACGATAGACGTCCAGTGCATACCGTACCGCGGCCACCTCCGTCAACCAGGGTCTCCGGTAGCCTCCCAGTCCTGGCCCACACCACCTCACACACCCCATCCACCACCACACACCCCATCCACCACCACATCC
>OLKM01003942.1:0-15000 GCA_900291075.1 Melanogrammus aeglefinus | reverse complement strand
CTCTCTCTCTCTCTCTCTCCCTCTCTCTCTCCCTCTCCCTCTCTCTCTTTCTCTCTTTTCAATTCAACACACTTATGTTTAGTTCTTTCTCTTCCCCGCCTCCTCTCTTTCTGCACCAATCATCGGATAAATCTTGTATTCTCTTTCACCTGGCAAGTCATCATCGCCTTGCCAGAATAATATGCCCCCCAATTACTTTGGATTCTTGCCGTGCCCAATTTTGTGCTGCCGTCCCGGGAACACACAGCTCCCAGAGAACCATCTCAGGAATGCGAGGCAAAGTATTGCATTGCATCTATTATTCTGCACAAAATAGCTGTCCACTTTTTGCAGTCAGATGACTGGACAAAACCCCAAAAGTGATGCAGGGGGTTGCATTGCACTCATTACAATGTCTGTCTCTCTGTCTGTCCGACCTCTGTCACACACATCTCACAACTCATGTCATATCTGTTGTTGTATTTCTCCGTTGATCTTATCCCATCTCTTCCCCAACACATGCACACAGCTGTATCCCAGAGGCCCGCCTTTGCAGTCAGCGAGAGGAGAGGTCGTCACCATGACAACGCCCTGGCCATCCCCTGCCCCCTCATCCGCGGCCAGGCTCCTCTTCCTCCTCCTCCTCCTCCTCCTCCTCCTCCCCCTCCCGGCGGCGTTCGCCCAGACCCAAGGGCCGGTCCCGAGCCAGGCACCGCCCCCCACCACGCACCCCTTAGCCCGGCCGGAGTGCAGCAGGAAGGAACACCCAAAGGTCTCCATCCAAGGTCGGTGTGTGTGTGTTCTGTGTATTGGAACCAAGGAGTTAGCACATCGCGGCTAATCATTAATTTGACTGGGAAGCACGTTCATTTAACTTCGCTTTAAGCCTCCTTTCCTATGAATGGATGAATATTAATTTCCACAAGGACTTAAAACCTTTTCTCGTCAGCTATTAAAGTTAATGAAATGGTTCGGACTGACTTTGTGTGGCTTTGAAGGTTATTGTTATTGTTATGGTGATGGTGATTGTTAATGGCAATGGTTAACTTCAGTGGGGCATGGCCCTACATGCATGCATGAGCGCACGGCGCACGCACGCACACACACACACACACACACACACACACACACACACACACACACACACACACACACACACACACACACACACACACACACACACACACACACACACACACACACACACACACATACTGGCACAGACACACACACATACTGGCCCAGAACAAACACACACACACACCTACACACACAAACACACACACAAACACACACACAGACACATTGGATGAGACAACAGTTTTCTTGTTTCTGTGTGTCTGTGTGTGTCTGTGTGTGTTTGTATGCGTGTGCGGATATCAGTTGTGTACATCATTGTGCTGGAACAAGTTGTTCCCTCAAAGCACACAAAACAACAGCATTTTCGTACCGGGGGCGGCAGATAACAGAGGCACAGTAGAATGAAGAACAAACACAGACAACGTAAGGTGTTTACCTCAGAAATGGGATGGAAGGCAATCTTGGCCCGCGGCCAAGAGGCTGCGATTCAACCCAGCCTGGTCACTGCAACCTGAGGACACCAACACCCCAGAAATTGCATCGTGTGCCATCCTTCCAAAGTTCAAACGAGTGAAGAGGGACCAAAACATCAGCAGGGAGCAGTAAAAACTGGAGACATCTGGAGGAACTTACCCCCGTACTGTTTTCATTACGTACTGTTCTGCTCTGTCCAGCCCTTTCCTGTGGTTTCCGCGTTCCCAACCGCTGCTGTCGTCCTGGCGGTCGCCACGGTAGCCGCGGTCGCTCAGGGGCATCCAGATGTCGGGATTAGGCCCGACCTCTGGCCGGTGCCCCGACTTCAAAGGGGCCCTCGCCACTTGAGAATGGCTCTCACGGACGCTCGCCAGCGCAGGCCCTTGGCAGCGCGGGGGTCATTATGCGCAGGCAGCCGTACAGAAAGGCCTGGCACAATGAAAGTGTCAGCGAGAACCTGAGATTAGCCGGCGTGATTGATGAGCGTTTTATGGCGGCTTGTTGAGGCGCTGCCGCAGTCACCTGCTGGAGCCCCCGGGAGGCCGGCCGGGGGAATAATGCGTGAGCGAGTGTGTGTGCGTGTGGATGTAAATGTGTGCGTGTGGGAGTGGGTGAGTGTGTGTGTGTGTGTGTGTGTCCGTGGTTGTGTGCCTGTATTTTTGTGTAAGTGTGTCTGTGCGTGTGGGAGTGTGTGGGTGTGTGTTTGTGTGTATGGGAGTGAGTGAGTGAGTGTGTGTGTGTGTCTGTGTGTGTGTGTGTGAGTGTGTGTGTGTGTGTGTCTGTGTGTGAGTGTGTCGGGGTGTGCGCGTGGTTGTATGTCTGTATCTTTGTGTAAGTGTGTCTGTGTGTGCGTGTGTGAGTGTGTATGCTTCTGAGTGCATGCGTGTGTGTGTGAGTGTGTGTGTGTGTGTGTGTGTGTGTGTGTGTGTGTGTGTGTGTGTGTGTGTGTGTGTGTGTGTGTGTGTGTGTGTGTGTGTGCGAGTGTGTATGTTTGTGTGTGTGTGTGCAAGTGCGTGTGTGCGTGTGTGTGTGTGTGCGAGTGTGTGTGTTTGTGTGTGTAGGTTGGGCTGGTGATTAGACTCCCCTTTTCAAACCCCCCTTTTCCACATCACTCCAGTGGAGCCTGCTACCTGCCTTTAACACCCGGCCCCATCCAACTAAGCTTTTAAGCTTTTGTCCCTTTCAACCAAGGAACTCCTTGACATCAGCCATCTCCAGCGCACTCTGTGACCACAGATCGAAAAAAAGAATCACTTTTCTGCCCAGTTTCCAGACCTTTTTTTATTGAATCAGTTTCAAACACCCAGAAGATTGTTATTGTTGCGTGTTGTTTATGACATAGTTTTTTGGAAAATGGTTTGGCAATGCTTGAATTTCCCCCAAAATTCCCCTTCTACTATTGTTAACTTTTGCACACCGTCCACTTAAAGAAACTGTGAAGAACACCGTGTGTGTGTGTGTGTGTGTGTGTGTGTGTGTGTGTGTGTGTGTGTGTGTGTTGTGTGTGTGTGTGTGTGTGTGGTGTGTGTGTGTGTGTGTGTGTGTGTTGTGTGTGTGTGTGTGTGTGTGTGTGTGTGTGTTTGTATGTGTGTGTTTTGTGTATTAATAAATGGCCTGTCCGAATATGCTTGCATGCACAGGCCTCGAATGGGTTAAAAGGTTCAGAAGGCTGAGCCGCCAAAAAATACTGAGAGCCAAGAGGCGCGCGCACAAGACAGCCACAGAGCCTGCGTCAGGGCACAAATCAGGGTTTAGATGCAAGATATAAAGTCCTCCCAGGAGGATTTTGATAAGAGTGCGTTTTTGTGAACACATATTTGGGATCTGTTCTTCAGGGGTTGAACAGAATTAGATCAGTATGACTTGTGATCATTTGATTTATTATGGTATGTAAGGTCTGTAAGCTAAGCTTCAAATCGAGATAATCATCTTGCCATGCACTGCTATTCATGCAAGATTTATTAGAATCGTTTGTAACACGACCAGTGTCATAGAATAAAAGTTGCCTTTAAGCTTTAAGCTTGTTTCTTTTGCAAGAGGCCATTTTGTGCTTCTCGATCAGGTAGCACTAAGGTCTAGGTCACCTGCCCCCGCTGGAATAATTGTAATGGGCCACTCTCAAAAGGGAGACAAGAGAGACGAGAAAATTAACCCACAATTCTGTTCTCATACCCTCCTCGCTGCCCTCAGTTCCTTTCTATTCTGCCATTTTGCCATTTTGAACCTTCACTTTGTTCTCTTTCTGCTCGTACCTCGTAGACAGCCGTCCAATCATCACCTCAGCTCACAGGCATCCTGCCCCCATGCTTTTCCCTACTGCCTTGTTTCTCCTCCCACCGTCCAAGTTCTCCGCCGGTCTGCTGTGTGCTCCGGAGGCGAGGACTACAGGGTTCTAGTGAGTTCCGAGCCGTCCTCCAGGCCGGGGCCCCCATTAGGGTTTGGCTCTGGGGGGAATGGGTACGTGCCTCTGAGACTGATAACAGGAGAGGCCGACGAGAGATAACGGCCGGTTGACAAGCTGAAATATATTTATGAAACTGAATAGAGATATATCAGTTCAGGATGTATGACTATCATTATTATCTTCAAGCCCCCAATTTCCGCGGCTTATCTCTCCTCTTTGCCTTCCATTTGTCTGGCCGGTGCTGGAGTGCTTGTCTGTCACACGCACGTCCGTCCGTCCGTCCGTCCGTCCGTCCGTCCGTCTGTCCGGCGGCTCATCCTTCAGGTTGAGATACCGGGGGCTCCTAATTGCGCCGGGCGCTCGGGGCTTCCGGCGGGGATTGCGGCCATCGGTAAAAGCCTGTCGCTCGGGAGCGTTGTATCAGCACATCAAACGCATGCCAGGATAGGATGGATCAAATGAAACAGGGGGACACAAAGGACAACGCTTAGGAAGTGGGTCGCCTTTCATGCACAAACAGGGACAGGCAGGGAGCTAAATGGAGGGCTCTGCTGTGTCTCCCCTCCTCCGTGTATCTTATGTTGTGTCCCATGTCATCATCTCCCTTCTTTGTTCACTTTTCCCTTTCTTGTTCCTTTTTCTTCTAGGAGATTCCACTCTACTTCTGCCAGCTCTGTAATAAAGTCCACATGCGCCAGAGTGCGCTTTGGCACACGCAAGGACATAAGCTCACACACACACACTAACACACACACACGTGTGCACACGCACACATACACACGGAAACACACAAAGACACACACACACACAATTACACGCACATGGAAACACGCCGACACACACAACCACAAATGCACATGCACACACACACACACACACACACACACACACACACACACACCACACACACACACACACACACACACACACACACACACACACACACACACACACACACACACACACACACACACACACACACACATGCGCACAAACACACAGAACCGCTTCAGACACCGGCAAGTTATTTGTGCCAAAGCCAGACGAATGTTCTCATACTATCCAAGGTTCCCTCCTGGGCCTTTGTCTCAGTGCCCTGTCTCAGATCCCTGTCTATAGCTCCAAGCTTGGACCAGACTGTGTTAAGCCGCGAACACACCAAGCGCGTACCTCGCGTACCATGTACGCGCGTAACGCAGCTAAAATGTTGCTTGACCATTTTGTGTCAAAAATGGTCAGATACGCGCGACGCATGTCGCAGGAGGTTGGTCCTCCATTGCGGTTCTGTCCTCTCCGTCTCTCTGCCAGTGACGTCGGGTCAAGCTCAACGCTGATTGGCTATTGCGGCGCGTATGAGCGTAAAAAGTTCAATTTTTTGAACTCCTCGTACGCGCGTATATATACGCGCGTATATATACGCGCCTCATACACGCCTAACGCGAGCAAAATGTTGCTTATACGCGTGTAACGTGTGTACGCGTCTCAATACGCGCGTAAACCAATGGTTCCTCTTGGAAAAATTGCCGATTTTAGTACGCGTCTGGATACCTGTCTATAGCTCGAAGCTTGGACCAGACTGTGTTAGAGCCATGAGTCTCCATCTCCTCTCTAAGACCACATCGTCTCTGTCTCAAACCCCTGTCCTAACTCTTCGGCATTTGAGTCTCAGAGTGTCTGCCCGAGATCCCTCTCTCACACCCCTGTCTAAGACCTCTTTCTCCAGAGCCTGCTGTCTCAGACCCCTGTCTAAGACCCCTGTCTCTCGGCCCTGCCGTCCCATCTCCCTGTCCCTCAGAGACGACTACTAGAATGAGGGGAGGCCCACAGTCTCCACACTCCCCTACTCCACATCTCATTCTGTAGCGGTGGGGAGACTATACAGTGAAATACGGTGGGCAGTAGTTGTTTCCACTTTTGCTCACAGGAGCATTGGGGGGGGTGTGGGGAGGAGGTGATGGCAGTTGGGCGGGGAGAGAGAGAATGGGGGGAAAAAGGTAAAGTGGATTCGTAACGCACTGTATCAGTCATATCTCGCCTGTGGAGGAGGAGAGGAGGGAGCTGAGACAAAACAAGTCATTTCTCAAGGGAACGTAGGCCGGACGAAGCAAGGCGTACCTCCTCTCTATGTGTGTGCGGGTGCGTGTCCCAGCCGGCGTGTTCTTTGTCGTCGTACCCAAGATAAGATCCCCGGGGTGCCCCGAGGGGGGTCGCAGGGTATTTCTCCTCCACTCTCCCAGTGAGGTTTAAGTCCATTACCACGGCGATTGTAGGTTACCCGCCGGCCCCAGCCCCTCTTTGTTTTTTTAGTTACACCACCTCCTTCCAACCCCATCTTAAAAAGGAGAAGTGAAGCAGACTCACGTCTCTGACTGTAGGGATGTCCTCTTAATGGTGCTTGATTGAAATGTATCAGCATGTTCAATATTTCAACTGGCAGCCCTGTTGGATTTGGGGATGCCTTCCCCCCCCCCCCCCCCCCGGCTAACTGTTTTCCAATTTCACCTCTCCTCAACACGCGTTAATTCCCTGACAGCGAAAACCATGTTTTGCTTTATCTACCCTCAGGGACAGTGCTGATAGACAGCACGCTTCAGTTGAAATATGTGTCATTTATAGGTCATTAAACAATGCAGCACGTTGAAAGGGCACTTGAAGGAGGTCATTCAAAAAAAAAGAAATAAATCAACGTTATATACCGGTAATGAGAAGTGTACTTGTTGCAAAACAGTTTGAACGAAGACAGATGTTGTTAGGCAGGCATTCTGCCATATTGGCTGCCATGAATAATATCTGAAAGCGATGCAAGGTTTTTATTAGGAAGTATTCACCGGTTTTATTTCACAAAAGGCAAATATGTGTTGCTTTTGTTGTATGTCAGGGAATGTCATCACGTCAATGGTGTCTGGAGTAGAAAGAGTGTTATTGTAGAAGCCCTCTGTGTCTCTAGTCTGACTGAAGATACCCTTGCTGTGTAAAAGTGAGTTGTCATTGAATACTCAATCAGTTCCCCATAAATCCTATTTTCTCTCTCTAGATCCCTTTTTGCTCTCTGTGTCTATATTTGTTTTACTCCCGTGTAATTCCTGTCACAGTATTTTGGCAGGGAGGGGTGTCACACCTTCCTCTCTCAACCCCCCCTCCCCCACATGTTGGCACAGTGATCCATCACATCCCCTAGATAGCGTTGACTCCATTCATCTGAATTGTCAGTCTTTGTTGCACTACCCTGTCCATTCGTCTTGCAGGCTGGTAGGACGGGTCTGGTGACGGGCATGCGGCCCGGCACACCAGCACCAGCCGTCAGGGTTTAGAGTGGATAAGGTGAGATTGGGTCTTTATCAGATGCCCTTTACCAAGTCTCAGTTCCCAACTTTGAAGGAAATGTCCAAGGCCCCATAAAGTTTTATAGCCACTCACAGAGTGGAACGCGTCCAAATTTCACCTGTGTTGGCATATCTGTGTGTTGTGTGTGTGTGTGTGTGTGTGTGTGTGTGTGTGTGGTGTGTTTGTTGTGTGTGGTGTCGTGTGTGTTGTGTTGTGTGTGTGTGTGGTTGCTGGTTGTTTGTGTGTGTGTGTGTGTGTGTGTGTGTGTGTGTGTGCGTGTGTGTGTGTCTGTTTGTGTGTGTGTGATTGCGTGTGTGCGTCACAGTGTGCATGTCACTTCGTGTGTGTGTGTGTGTGTGTGTGGTTGTGGGTGTGTGTGTGTGTGTGTGTGTGTGTGTGTGTGTGTGTGTGTGTGTGTGTGTGTGTGGTGTGTGTGTTGTTGTGTTGTGTGTTGTGATTTTTGTTGGCTCAGGTGATTTGACTTTGGGTGCACATTGTTATTTTCCTTGTCCCCTGCAATCAATTCCTCAGTGTGTTTGTGGTTTGGCAGCTTCCCTGCTGCTCAGCCTTCAGCCATCCCACCCAACACCCACCCACCGTCAGCCAACATCACCCACCGCCACCACCCTTCACTTCACTTAAAAACGGATGGTGATTCGCACTCCGGTCCAAAACACTGACTGGCTGGAAAGAAGCCGTACGTTTTCAAACTGTCACATTGGCAGTGACAGGATGCTGGTGTGATTTATGCATCGTATTCAGCCGTGCGCTGACACACACAAACACAGACACACACACAGACACACACAGACACACAGACACACACACACACACACACACACACACACACACACACACACACACACACACACACACACACACACACACACACACACACACACACACAACACACACACACACACACACACACACACACACACACACACACACACACACACACACAGACACAACACACAGACAAACACACACACAAATCCATATCACACAAAAATACCCGGTCAGGCCGCCTGCCTGTCTGCTGTGTGAAGGAACGTGTGTGTATGTTTGTGTGTGTGTGTGTGTGTGTGTGTGTGTGTGTGTGTGTGTGTGTGTGCTTGTGTGTGTGTGTGTGCGCGTGTATGTGTATTGTGTGTGTGTGTGCGCGCGTGTATGTGTATTTCGGGCGGGCGGGGGGGGGGCGGGGGGAGTTTTGCGGCTGCTGGAACGTGCGTATGAGTGTGTATGTGTTTATGTGTATGAATGTGCTGTACGTACATGAATGTATACGGTGTGTGTGTGTCTGTGTGTGTGTTGTGTGTGTGTGTGTGTTTGTGCGACGTGCATGTCCGGCATGTGTGTGCCCTGTCCGCCCCCCCTGCTTGTCATCCCTCGGGCTCCTGCCAGCCAACGCATTAACCCGTCCGTCCGGCGACCACGCGGGGGCCGGAGAAAGGATGCAATAATCGTCCATCAAGGCCTGCTCAGGGGGCTGGCTGGCCCCTCATATTCATCCCCCTTTTATTGTTCCCCCCCGTCCAGACAGTTGTGTTGGTGGCTGTGGGGGCGAGGGGACGCAGACATTGGGGCTAAGAGAGGGGGGGAGAGGCGGTGGCAGCGGTGGGGGGCAGGCATAAAGCCACTTGTAAGCAGAGGGGAGATAAACGTCAGACAGTGAAAGACCGCTCGCTGTCAGCGAAGCCTCTTTAAGAGGGTAAACAAGCCCCCGGATCACGAGCCGTCGCGCCCCCAGTGTCCTCCCGTGTGCATCGCCGTGCCCGCTCTTAAACTCATTTTTACCGTTTTTTTATGTTTTCGCGGTTTTTCTTGTGTTTCTTCTTTTTTTGGTTCTATTTTTTTTGGAAAAACTTTGGATGAGAATTGAAATTTATTATTTTGACGGGGAAATGTTTATCTGTCGCTGATTGTGTTGGGGGGGGGGGGGGCGGGTTGAATCAGAGTTATTTATATTCAGCACAAATTGTTGGCTAACATCCCCGCTTCTTATGTGGGGGTAATTTTATCTATCATCTGTCATCTCCCAACCAATATATAACAGCCTTTATATGGTCTGTGCCGTATAATCTCCCTTTGCAGTCTAATTTTACCTCCTATTCTATCAAAGGATGTCGGTCACATTTCAAATGACATCATCTCGTGTTTTATGAGCGGTCTTTGCTTTGACAGGGTAGATATTACATCGATGTGACACGGTGCTTGCATTTTATTCACTGGTGTTATGAATCACATGTACCGGTCGACATTGAAAACGCCCCCTAGGCTGTTCTTCATACTTTAATGACCTGTATGCCTGGAGCCGTCCACCACCTCTGGCCTGTAAGTCTTGTTCTTCCAGCCAGTACTTTTCCAGCTTCCACGTGTTAACCCCCAGAGTCTATCTCCCCCCTAGCTGACAGCTGTCCTGAACCCCACCACACTCCCCGGGCGGTGTGCGATGTGTGTGTTCCCTCCGTCTCCAATGCGGTGTTTCAGAGCTGTGACTAAGCCATTATAATTGCTCCACTTTGTTAGGGATGTAGCTACGCAGGTGTGGCGACACATTGGAAAGGTTGATTTCCAAATTTTTATTAAAAAAGCTAACAAGCTAGCCTAACCAATTAGCCACTGTGCTGTTAATGAATGGCTCAGTGAAGCCAAAACGCAGCAAAAAAAAAGTGTAGCTGGGTTTTTGCTAAATCCTTGCTTCAGCCAATGAACTCTTCTGAAGCTGAACATGTATTTGGCACAGTGTGAGATGCCGGAAGGTAATCTGTATGTAAGTCTATTAGATCCAAAATATTAGCTCACAGTATTTAAACCCCAAAAAAACACCAACAGTGGCTTCGACAACAGGTTAAGACACATTCAGGTAAACACATAGTCAGGCGGCTTAGGACCAGATTTGAGAAAAATGGGGACACGGCGGACAAAAGCACCAAATTTTTTATACAGGTTCTCCATCACCATACCTTTCAATTTAGAGGGGGTTCCACTTAATCAAGATGGTGGAAGGCGGCCATCTTGGATTTCCAAGATTTTCGCATGTAAAACCTATAAATGTCAATATATCAGCTTCCAAGTCACTTAGAAGGTCAATCTTGGTGTCAAAATGTACATTTGCTGGGTTCAATGGAATTGCAGTAAAGATGTTAGGAATATCAGTAAGTGATGTTTTACCAACAGTAGATCATTTTTTTTGCATGCTATTTACACAATTAGTCAAATTAGTTGACAATTATCTTAGTTACAATTAGTCCATGAGCCAGGGGGGTTGATCAGTATCATCGGGGGGACAAATGCTATCATTGTTTTTTGGCAAGGTATACACCCCTAGTACTAGAAAAATCACGATAGCAGTGCAGGGGTGGTAGCGAAATCACTTTTTTTCAGCTCATGAGGTTATTAACCCCCTAAGATAAATTCAGTTTTTGAGAACTGGTGTATATCTGGTTTAGGCTCATGATAGGGATATTGTCTCAATATTCTATAATATTGGTGCTTGGTATATCATTGGAAAGGGGACACTCTTTTAGGCTTTCTATTTAAGCCCAGGGACTGAATCTGTCTGACAAATGCAGAGGTCACATGACGACTTTAACTAACTAGAAATAACACACATTTTATCACAATTTCCGCCTTAAACTGCAAGCTTTTCTTTTTATCCTTGGGGCATGAAGGAACATCAGGGACACAAAACTCAACAACTTCAATACTCAAGCACTCTGATGATTCAGAAAATGTATAATATACCCATACTATTATTTGTGAGAGCCTTAAATTAACACTTGTGCAGCCAGCACAAGTCTTCAAAATAGAATGGAGCCAATAGAATGGACAGTAGCTCATGCGCACGGAATGTTGATGGATTTTTTTGGACAGTTTGGTTTTGTCAGTTTGGTGAAAAGATCGTTGGTTCAGTTGACTGGTTATAACAACACTACTAACTATACCATCTTCAATCAACTTCCAGTGAATTCCAGGGGTATTAAATGTAAGTACAAAATACATTTTCTCTTGTCCTTGTGAATTGATGGGGAATAGACAGAGGGAGATTATACGTACAGTAGGGCTTTGACTTCGAACTTCGTGATTCGAATATAAAAAAAAAAATCAAAATTCGAACGAATATTAGGCAGCCCTTAATATTCGAACCTGTTATGGGCAGGCCAAGAGTGAGAGACGTCGGAGAACCCATGCAGTCTATTCATAATATTGCCATGACCACGGAAGAGGCAGTGAATGAAGTATTGATTAGACAGCGATTTATTAGAAACATAATAAACCGTTGGAACACGCAAGACCGGTAACCATAGCAACGCCTGTAAACAAACCTCGCAAAGCCCAATCCAGGGCTGAATCCGAATACTCATACTTATAGTATGCATTTTGTAGTACGCCACAAATATAGCGCGTCCGAATGCTCAGTGTGCATTGTGTAGTACGGAATCTGAGGGGAGACACGTCATCTCCAAACATCCGGTGGAGTTACGGCGGTGTTCGGAAGAGTTCAGAGGCGTTCTACGCATAGCTGTAGACCGTTCTTGGCGTTCTACGCATAGCTGTAGACCGTACTAAGTGTAGTACGGTCAAGTAGTAGACACTGAACATAAATAGTATGTACTAAGTATTCGGATTCAGCCCAGGTATTACTGAAGGCATTTAATGGTCAAAATTATTTATTAATAAATATTTCGAATATATTCGAATACTAATATTAATAAACAAACGAACTTCGAATATGATTTTTGGCCAAAAGTCAAAGCCCTAACGTACAGCTGTACCTGTAACAGTAGCTCATGTAAGCTAGTAAACTTTTGTCCAGTGGGTTTTTTATGTTCATAAAATTCGTCATTGAGAAAGGCAGAGGCGAGGTTTCTTTTCAGAAAAGAAAGCATGGGCTAATATTAGAGGTAAGGGTAGATAAGGCCAGAGTAGGCTATTTTCTTCAAGGTCAGTCATTGCCATGTGGTTTTTTACTGGTAAAATAAGCCTAATAGTATTTTTCTGGTCATATTGCAGGATCAGAGGAACTGTCATAGACAAGCTGATACTATACAGTATACAAACAAGACAGGGCCCATACTTGAACTAATGGATCTGTGGTGCACATGATGGATTGGACATTGTGTATTGTATGCCAAAAGTCTACTCATGAACCACTCCGATGCCCTTTAAATGCGGATGGATTTGAAGAGAATTCTGAGCCATACAAATCCTTCCTGGACAATGTGAATTATTTCAGGGAGGTGAATCAACTGCCAGTACCACTTCCTTTTGATGAGGCCAGTAATGTGGAGCAGTTCGCCAGGCATCGTGCACAGTGGCATAAGTCTTGTCACTTTAAATTCTGTGCAGACAAACTGGAAAGGAGCACGGAAGAGGGCGAGAGCTAGTTTTTCTGAAACCTGTGCTGCAGCTGAGAAACGACAGCGGCGTGAGCCTCTGGACAAGAGCGCATGTTTGTTTTGTGGAAAGTCTGATGGACGACTTCACAACTACGAGAGTCTTGATGCAGATGAGAATCTCAAGGTTAAGGCCACAGAACTGGGTGATACAGAACTATCAAGCAGACTTGCGGGTGGTGACGTCATTGCTTTAGAGGCAAAATATCACCTGACTTGCTTGACTGGATTTTCGAAATCGACATCGATCGCTAACAAGACCAACGCCAAAAACTCCCTCAGACTGTAAGAAACAAGAGAGACAAATCAAATCCAAAGCCTTTGTAGAGCTTGTCCAGCCATGTGTGGAAAATTCTGTGGAAGGTGGTCAATTCCACTTCAAGTTCTCATCCCTGCGTGAACTGTATGAAAACCGCCTGCTCCAAGCTTTGGTATCACAAAGGAAATCAACAAGGTCCGCTTCAAGGAACAAGTCCTGAAGTACTTTCCCTATGCTCTCAGAGAAGCAAAGAGATGGAAAGAATGTGGTACTTGTTTTTGAACCAGGAATGCAGGAAATGTTGAAGCAGACATTGAACTCTGACCATGTGGAGGATGCACTGATTCTAGCCAAGGCTGCCAAACTTGTGCGCCGTGATATATTCAACTCTGCTGGATTTCAGGTTCAATGCCTCGTTCCCCTCGGAATGCCAGCAGAACTCTGTTTCCCACCAGTCTCTCAAGACCCTGGTCACAATGATGCTGGTCGGTGCAGACCTGAAGGATCAGAGCACTACTGACCTCCCAGGCCTGCTGCACTCACTATCTCACAGACCATCTTGTTTAACTGTAAGAAAGAAGGCTTCAACCTCCAAATCACGACATTCACTTGGAGTACGAACCACCCTTGCCACTTTACATCGGACTAAGTATGCACACGCAGACCAGGTCAAAGAAAGTGATAACAACAGCTCTTTTGATTTTGGGCCTCGGTGTCAGCTATGATCGGGGTGGTGGAAGTGGGAGAATCAGCTGGCTACAGCTGTCTGTGAAGAACATTGAGCAAGAACGGTGTTGTGTTGTCCTGCCTCAGCTACGCAAAGGCCTCTTCACTGTTAGTGCTCTCGACAACATTGATCATAACCCATCAAGCACCACAGCCAAAGGTTCCTTCACTGGCACAGGCATCAGTCTCTTTCCAGTTCCCTCCATGTCTAATGTGGGGACACTGCCAGGATTGGAATAGGCATGCCTTTCGCCAGAAAACAAAAAGGAATCATCGCTTACCTGACAACCTTCACCAATGTGCCGGCCAGTTGTGCACTCAAGAAGGCTAATGTGGCGATAGTTCCCAAGACACCAATCCGAACAAAAACAAATCGAGGGACACCTTAGTGGAGCACATGTGTGAAGAGGAATGCTTGGATGAGCATCCACTGAAGGTTGATCGAAAAGGAGGAGCTAGACACAGGCGGAGACATTGATGGCCTGGTCAGCCTACACACGCATCTCTACATGATGTATCAGATTGACCTGCAGCCTGCTCTCACTCAGCCTCTTTGCCACCTGTTCTCGAAGAAGGCTGCTTACGGCTTCCCATGATCAAAGCATGGGGGATGAGATGTTACAGCGTGAAGCCACACAGTTCCTGAATACCAGGACAGATCCCAGTAATGGCTGTGGGACGCACCACATCGGTACGCATCTGGCCAAATATGTTCAGTGGAACTGGCCTCAAACACACATAGGTGAAGACAAATGTGTAGTCATGTTGGTGGCTCCATATCGAGAATGGGCATTTGTGGAAGACAATATTGGTGGACTATTTGGAAGCTTCTGGATGGAACCACAGAGCACTGACTGAGGCGGGCATTGCATCCACTGGCACGAGCCGACTCCTTGCCTCAAAGCATCCCACTCACAGGACAAGACATTGCCATCAAGTGAAGCCGCCGCTTGGCCACTGGCAAACAGTTGCGAGCACAATGCCTTTCTTGTACATGATGCCTGAAGGCCACATGATGAGAAGACCAGAAGAAGCCTGGGAGACAAGACATGATCAGAAGAGTCCAACATTCCATACTGGATACATCCTCAACATGGAACTTCTGTCTGATATTTGTGCGGCCCACAGAGAACAGGGATTTCCACTTATTGTGGAGACACTCAAGGTCTTTTTCCATGGTTCTTTGCCCATTGATCACCAGAACTACGCCACGAGTGGATCCCTGTCCACATTCGCGCGACATGGAAAGCTTGCCCTCATCCTTCACAGGGGAATATCAAGAACATGGCCATTGGGTCGTTAACAAACCACAAACAGATTCTCTAGCATGCCGATAGATCAGGCTCGAGAGCAGA
>OLKM01003941.1:0-27532 GCA_900291075.1 Melanogrammus aeglefinus | reverse complement strand
GGACTAAATCCGAAGTGACCGCAACTCAGATACCATTCCACGGCGGGAAGCACAAAACCGTCCCAACTGGAATCCGAACATTCCGGCGAAACCAACCAAAGAAAAAACAGAACTGACGGAGAGGAAAGATCCTGAAGTCAGCGATGGTCTTCATTAAAAACACAGCCAATCAGACTTACCTTGATAGGATCTGTTTTGTTGTGCTCTAGGTCATTACTACTATTCAGTGTACCTCTCATTATTATGCACCCAGTGTGTAGCTAAGTTATATATCTCACTCACCGACGAAAACCGCAAACTACCCATTGTACGTCCCCACAATAACTTTTAAACCTAAAATCCATTCCAATACAAGAACCTGTCTACATTTTACAATTATGATTATTCAGGGTAACATACCATACAGAGCAAATCTAAATTGTTGAGCTCCAGAGAGCTGATCCATAGCCCCTGCAGCGTCACCCTGACCGCCTCATCACCAACACAAATCATGCAGCCAGCCACACATGTACAGTTACCAGTAGATGTGGGCAACTGAGTGAAAGGACAGCCCCATAATAAAAAGAAAGGCGAAATACCTGAACTATCCAACCATCTGCAGTGGTTTACAAGATTTACACGACCATTGACATGCCATTGTGTTCTAATCACCTTTGTCTGCTGCTCCCTCAGTTACTTTATAAAGTACTCTGCAGTGCTCATCACTAAGAGTGGCTTGCATCCTACTCATGGGGGTGTGGTCTGAGTGAGCAGCGATGCTCATGCTGGTGATACAGTGCAGTCTGAAGTCTTCAGTTCTATAGACATGGCCCGTCAGAAGAAACAAGTATTTTGAGAATTGTCGTGACAATCAGTTACATGAGCTGATATAATCCTTTATAGATGGCGCCAGGGATTACTCCAGAGGAGGAAAGGCCCAAGAGGAAGATGGTGAGGGTTTCTTGCCTCTCACGCCAGCTAGTGAAACACAACAACGGTCTTCATGAGAAGTACCATGGAAACACTTTGAATACATTCTCCTCTGTTACACTCCTGAAGCCCTCATGAGGTTTCCTTACGTTCCATCAGCTGAAGAAGCACAACTTCAGCTCGAAGAGCGCACTAGTTGGAGTTCCCAGATTGGTTCTGATTTAAGGGAACCAATCGTTCAGCTAGTCCTGTCCAGCCTGAGAAGACCTGCAACTGAGAGCAAGACAAGATCCACAGGGCTCTTCATCAATCCAGCCAGGAAGGAAGAGCTGTCTCATTACAGGTCTGAAGGTCATCTTGAATACCCATTTAGGTCCCTTTCCAACTTCAGACTCTCCTTGTGGAATGCCTTTGTGTCCATTCTCCATTGATCCTGATTGGTGTAGTCCTAGTTTGAAGTCACTGATCTGAACACGCCGCTTGCATCCTTTTACACTTGATTTGGATACTCTCCTTCCTGCCCAGTGTGTTGGAAATCGCTCCGGAGCGTCGCTCAGGGCTCTTCATGTCTACTGGAGGCCCTTAAGTAAACGTGTGGCCATCCATCAGGTATGATTTATTTGACCATTCCAATATCCCAAGCCAATCACGCAGACCCCTGTATGAACATTATCACTGTCAAAGCAAGCCGGACACACACATAGAACCCAGGACACGCACGTAGAACCCCATGCCAGGGGGAACCAAACACAAGTAGAACCCCATGCCAGGTGTGTGTGGGAGACAAACAGAACCCTAGCAATGCTCAAAAATCATCCATCTCATGTCAAACCCAAACACACACACCACTGAGCCATAAAAGGCCAAACAATCATGCAGGGTAAAAACCTCATGCCAAATAACATTCCATCATCCACCCCCAGCTCTCCTGCCAGGGCACTCGGAACAGAACAACCAATGTCTCCAGAGACGTAAATTATGTACAACATTCTTCAGTGGCGTCCCACATTGGTGATGGATTATGCTTGGCGTCTCCAAAATGTGTCCCAGGTTGATTCAACGTCTCTGAAGTCATGTCTTTGTAGTCCAGTAGTTTCCTGAATGAGGGGCCTTCACAGATGCAAATGGTGCAGCTTTAGTCAGACTGAGGACAGGAGGGACAGAAGGAGGTCATCTGTTCAGAAGACCACCCAGTGGAGGGGGGTGGCTCTTGAGGAGCAGGAAGCATATGGGGATTGCCCCAAATAAGTACCTTCTTGGAAATGAAACTGTTCCTGAGGAGTCACGATGCCTGAAGGGGACTGTTGAATGTGTTCCATGGTTCTCTGTGTCAGACTGAAGTTGTGTTTTAGTCGTTGAGATGAGGAGCCCCCTCATCTCCCCCTGGTGTTTCTCCTTCTGAATCCCTGTCTCCATCTTAAAGAACATTCCAGTCCATGTAACTGACGTCACAACGGTTTCCCAAACACTCAGGTTTCCCCTGAGGCGGCGTGTCTACAGACCTGTAGACTTGAGACAGCTCTATATCCCAGTATGCACCTCTGCTCACTCAGACCACACCCTCATCTGTAAAGCAACACTCACGTGATGAAGATGCAGAGCTCAGGAGAGTAGCTGGAAAGAAGACTGAAGATATAAACCAAACACCTATGTAACCCATGAACCAATAAGACATCCTTACTACTCAGATCAACCTTCAGGTAATGGGTTAACTCACCAGGAAGCTAAAATACATCAATGTGCCCAATAATGAGAAACTTATGACTTACAGTTTGCAGCTCATCTTCATGGTTAAGTTGGGATACTCACAGAACTGCAGTTAAATATCCATTCTAGACCTTTGAAGGAAGGGACAGTTTACTCATGGTCCCCAAACATGGGCACTGTCCCACAGTTCAACATCTACCATCTCCATTAAATCAGATAAATGAATGACAATACAAATTCAGGGCTTTTGGGATCATCCAACTTTTAAATAATGATTAACATAATTAACTAATCCATCTTTTTAACATAAAGTTGTACTAATTATTTGACTGTCATTAGTCAAGAGTGATTTACCTTTTACTTTGACAAGTTTGAATGTATAGTCTCTAAAATGTTAGAATCATGGTAGAATCATTATTTAAATTTCAAATGAGAGTTTAACCACCACAATCCACAATTTGCTTCACACATTATCAGTGATTTATATTCAACATACAAGTCACATCAGTTGTGCTTTGCTACACAATTATACAAAAGTCATTAACCTGTGAAACAGGATGAGATATCAAATAAGTCACAACAGACCTCAACAAAACAGTACACACACGTTCTGGTTTCTGGGAACGCAACAACATACCATGTTTGGGAGACGCTACACTGTGTGGACGACACCAACGTACTGTCCGGTTCCCTTTTAAGTGAAACGCGCCGGATGCAACCAATTAACTAATTAAGAAAACTACTTTGCAGGCAAGCTGCGGCAGGGGAGCTAATTAGAAAAACTCAACGCAGATTCGGCGCCCTCTGGTCGCTTTGGTAGCAGTGAGGGGCTATTTCAGCTCTGTGTTTGATCTTAAATGACCTCCCTCATTTTATTTAAAGGGATGAGTCTGATTTGACTGATTTAGATTGATACTTCAAAACGAAAAAAGCATTCATTCAATTCACCTTACTGTGTGCGTGAGTGAGTGAGTGAGTGAGTGAGTGAGTGAGTGAGTGAGTGAGTGAGTGAGTGTGTGTGTGTGTGTGTGTGTGTGTGTGTGTGTGTGTGTGTGTGTGTGTGTGTGTGTGTGTGTGTGTGTGTGTGTGTGTGTGTGTGTGTGTGTGTGTGTGTGTGTGTGTGTTACTACTGTTTGATGTCAAGTTGGTGAAAAGGAAGTCACGTGTGATCTTGCGTCCCTGTGTGTGTAGTGAGCGGATGTGGACAGCAGAGGGCGATGTTACTACACGAGAACATCTGCTCTCTGAGCGCTCTGCGAGATACCGTCTCCATTACAACCAGGGGCGATTCTAGGTTCTGACTTTTGGGGGAGCTCAACCCCAGGAAGCCACAGGGGTATATGAAGTATATAAAGTCCTGTCCAAGATTTTATTTTATTAGTTACTTTGCTTTTGTATGTCTAAGCCAAAAGCTGGCAGTGTTATCTATAATGCAGTTCTGAATCACTAAAGTGATAAAAGGAAATAATTGGAAGAAGGAATAATCAATGGATGTGAACTGTAATAACAAATTTGAGGTATATTAAATTTCCTTTGAGCAAGTTTCACTCAAAATGACCATATTTCCCCCTTTTTTTATTTACAAAGTTACTGAAACACATCGGTACAACATGTACGAGATTAATAATATGGAAAACATACCACTATTTCGGGAGCAATAAACTACGTTGTCTCACTTTCAGGGACCCATACATTTTTATAAAACTTCTGATGCCAAAAAATCTTGTTCTGATGCCTAAAAAAAGGGTGCTAATTTTCAGTTAAAACAAAACCGCTGGCATTATTTTATCAGCTGTGGGCGTTTTCATTGCCATAACAAAAATGAGTAACTTATTGAAATAAATCAATAAATAATTTTCTAGTTTCAGTTGTGTTTCCCTCCTCCAGCCGGGATTTCTTCACATGTGTTGACCTTTATCTCAGAGGCCCCTCCTAACCTCTGCCTGCTCTGATATGGGCTTTCCTTTCACTTTAACATTATTGAGCGATACCCTTTGCTACCCTCCAGCTAGGTGGCTGCCACAATCTACCTAGGTTGCTCAAGGGCTCCTCCAATTCCAGGATGCAGGGTGGAGATGTTTAAAGTGGCTATTGCAGAGTTTTGAGTACAATAGTGCATATAGCAGGTGACCTGAGTCTGTGTGGTATGGGCTCTATGCACAACTCCACTACTTTCTGGATTTAGTGCAGCTCCTTCATTTCCTGTCTTACATTACTGGACAAACTGATTGATCCAGGTGTGTCTGAGTAGTCACAATGGTCAGACACACCTGGATTAATCAGTTTATCCAATAATGTAAGACAGGAAATGAAGGAGCTGCACTAAGTCCAGGAAGTAGTGGAGTTGTGCATAGAGCCCATTGGCTGGAATAACCTGTGCACCATTGATTACTCAATGCACAACAGGTGTGCTGCCTTACCCGAGTCAAATCAGTCTAACTCAGGTCAGGTGAGGGTGCAGATTTTTAGAAAACTCTTGTACCAAATCCTCTTCCAAAGCATCACCATCATCAAAGTACCAAAATATATTTTATTCTTATTGAAAATCAAACCTTGTTACTCCCTTTCTGAACTGTCTCTGGCTCACATTATGTATACATTATCATGTCGAGTTCCCACTGATTCTTAGGCACATATGTTTTAGTATGTTAACAGGTATTCATATAGTCAAATTCTCAACTGCTTTATTCTTTACTACCCATTGTTTCATATAACTATATATCATAATATAATTAACTTTACATTCAGGGAGAAATACATGACCTGGACCTTAAACAGATCTATAGTAATCATTGTTAATGTAATACAATATAATATAATATAAATAACCTTTTTATTAATAAAGCATTGTTGCATTATTATATATATTAGGGCCTACCAATAATGAGAATAATTGTAGCTATTTAACAGTAAGGTTACTAAAGGCCACATAGATGAATGCACTTTTAATGAACTCTTTTAGTTTCAGTTGTGTTTCCCTCCTCCAGCCGGGGTTTCTTGGAAACCACGTGTGTTGATCTTTATCTCAGAGGCCCCTCCTAACCTCTGCCTGCTCTTATAGGGCCTTTCCTGTCACATTCACATTCAGTCTTTTAGAGACGCTTTTACAGAATCAACTTCCATAGCATCGACATCAAAACAACACAATGTAAGTGCATATACTGTATGTGTGATGGGTAATTTCGAAAGTAATGATACATATTGATATTGTATTGTTTATTTTATATTGGGGCTTATTACAGCTATAATTGTAGGGGTCAAGTTTAATGTTATATTATTGTAGGTTGTATTAGTCAGCTTTGTAACAAGGGATTGAGGACATTATGAAAGTATAAATGAATAGATAAATGTGTCCACCTTATAAAGAAATTACTAAACAACTGTTAAGGCAAATAGTAATATTTTCCTATTACTGTGTCGATATATTTATTTTATATATTCATTTCTACCCGTCTTTGTTCAATTCTCCATTTCTTTTACATTTATTCCCCTTACATTTATTTATAACCGTATTTCCTGGACTAGAATAAAAGTTGACTGCAGGAAGCAACACAACCACAAGCTTCGGACAATTTAGACCACAATGTTGTGACATTTATTTCTAGAATTATATGAACGGAAAAAAGCATGCGTTGTGTAGATGGCAAATTGAGGCGCTTACTGAATACCATATTTCACATATCTCATATGCCCCAGAGTAAAACAGAGTGGTACATGACTGTGGTTAGTTAGCTTTCATTTTAGTTGAATTTTACCCACTGTGTGACTGCAGCTGTATGTTGGCCAATTACACTCCTTTCCAGTTTGATAACAATCAAGTTTAAATTTAAAGGATAAGGCCTAAATTCAACTTACCTTTCACGCAAGAAAGTGAATACACACTGAATTTTGTTTTTGTTTTTCTTGTAGGAGTACCAAGGAATCAGAAATGACAGAAGTTGAAAAAATCACTGAAAAAATCAAGAAGTATTTGGAAGAATATCATAATGTCAAACTGGATATTGCTATCACAGGAGAAAGTGGATCAGGAAAGTCCACATTTGTTAATGCCTTCAGGGGGGTGGACAACAGAGAGGAGGGCGCGGCCCCTACTGGTGTGGTGGAAACGACCATGAAGCCTGAGGCTTACCCACATCCAAAATACCCAAATGTTACAATATGGGATCTACCGGGAATCGGAACCACCAAATTCTCATCTGATCAGTACCTGGAGTACGTTGAGTTTAAAAAGTATGATTTCTTCATTATCGTATCAGCTGATCGCTTCACAGAGAATGATGTCAAGCTGGCTCAGGAGATCAAGAGGATGGGCAAAATGTTCTACTTTGTCCGCTCTAAGATTGACAACAATCTACGTGATGCAGAAAGGAGCCAGAGGAACTACAATGAAAAAAATACACTTCAGGAAATCAGGGACTACTGCATTCAAGGTTGGGTTTTTCTGAGTTACAATAGTGACTGTCAATGTGAATGTGAATTATTTCTGATTTCTTTTAAAGGAGCAATGCTCTATGTTTCCAACTATCAATGTTTATAACATGCATATATATATATATATATATATATATATATATATATATATATATATATTATATATATATATATATATATTATATATATATATATATATATTATATATATATATATATATATATATATATATATGTATATATAAGTGCAATTAGCAAAGCTTTGTTTACTTCCTGTGGCGGCTGACCTATGCGATGACGTGTGCCGCAAGGACATCAGCCATCCTGGCTAAAGATGGAAAGGGACAAGGGAGGAGTTTTAGGCTGAACGTTTCAATTTAAAAAGTTGCCAAACAGATTTTTGGAGGAAACTAAAGTAATCTGCACAGTTTGCAAAGCTGAATTAAATTACTATAGAAAAAATGTGTCTCTGAAATATCACCGCAAAGCAAATTACCCTACAGAAACTGCAGGGCTTTGCCAATCTAAATTACAGGAGAGCCTGTAAGTGAGAAGATACCTTATGCTTTGGCTAACTGGATAGCTAGAAGCTGCCGCCCAAATAGCATATTAGAAGACAGTGGACTGGGAAAAATCATTCAAATTGCAGCGGGAGACACCTCTTAAAATGTCCCCTTGAAAGGAACCATCCTGTCAAGACACACTGTAGATGTAGGCGAGAGGGCACTGATGATGAAACAAAAGTATTCAAATTGAAATACTTCCTTTGGGTTGATTCTACATTAATTCACATTTTATTATCCATTATTACTATTACTATTATTTGTAACTTTAAGAAGAAATAAAGCGATTAATCTTGATTCATCAAAGCAAATTGTGCGATTAGTAAAAAAATAAATTGATTGAAAGCACTAACATATACTTACTATATATATATTATATATATTATATATATATATATATATTATATATATATATATATTATATATATATATATATATATATATATATATATATATATATATATATATATATATATATATATATATATACATAACACTTAAATGTTTCTAGATAAGAAAAGAAGGTGACTTTGACACTTGATTGGTTAAACCTGTATTCCCTCACGACTTTCTAACCCCATTAAGTTCAACCTGTATTCCTTTTCCAACAGGACTTGAAAAACTAGGTGTGGCGTCTCCTCAGGTCTTCCTAGTGGCTAGTTTTGATCTCCATTTGTACGACTTCTCAACCCTCCAGGACACCATGGAGAGAGAGCTTTCTTCACTGAAGAAAGATGCTCTGATCTTGGCCTTTCCCAACATCAACCAAAGCGTCATTAACAAGAAGAAAGAGGCTTTCAGATCAAAAATAATGTACTATGCTTTTCTGTCTGCAGCTGTAGCAGCTGTACCTATCCCAGGGTTGTCCTTTGGGGTTGATGTAGGCGTTCTAGTCACTCTTCTTCAAAGCTATTTGGTTGGGTTTGGTCTTGACGTAGAGACGCTGAAGAAACTTTCAGCTAAATCAAACATCCCTTTAATAGATTTAAGCACAGGATGTAAATGTATTTTGTCTGGACAAGAAATCAATACAAAGATTGTTGTTACATTTCTGTCTTCTATTTCATGTATGGCGATGGCCATGGCAGCAGAGGAAGGTTTCAGTTGGATTCCCTTTGTTGGAACCATGATAGCTGCTTCAATTTCTTTCCTTTCCATGAAGAAATTTTTGGATTATGCTCTTGACAGCGTATGTGATGATGCAAAACATGTTCAGAAAAAAGTATTCAGCATTAGGTAATGTTGTAGCCATTAGCAATGTGGAACAATAGCTTAAACTAAAAGAAATGTTTGAAAATGCAATAGGGAAAACTAATTAAATTGTCAGTAATAGAAAGTGTGTTTGTTCATCTTCTGATTTTATTTTAAGTACAGGTGAAACATGCCGAAAATCATCTTTCGGCGTCATCTGCAGACGGAGAGGGGGGTCAATTCACTACAATGGATCCCGGAGATGTTTGACGTTCAGAGCGGGTGCTCAAGCAGCCCATTCACTCCTGTATTAACCCGACTACGGCTCTAAGACAAGTACGTCTCGCTGCGGCCTGCGGGAAGGCGGGGCGTGACCGGTGTTTTTCGTAGGTGGAATCCGGAAGAATGAATATTAGGGTTACGGTTATGGTTAGGGTTAGGATGAGGGTTATGGTTAGGGTGAGGGTTACGGTTATGGTTATGGTTAGGGATAGGAGTCAGCGTGTGAGTTTGCCTGACAGGCTGTCTGTCCAATCCTAGCGCTTGAGGCGGAACTTTTTCCGGATTCCACCTACGAAAAACACGACCGGGGAACATAGTTTACGCTCCCGATCTAACTCTAACTACTACCACAGGTAACCCTCTCGTTACCTGTGGTGAAATGTTGCGAACAGACTTCGCTATGAGTAGTCGGCTGAAGTCTCGCCTATTAATTCTAGCCAGCCATAAATCTCTCCTTCGCTGGCTCAAATCCTCAGTTTGTCGCGTAGAGCCTATGTTAGGAATGTCAACTATGCAAACAATATGGCCGCCGCGAACGTGGTGACGTTTATAGAATAAGGTCTATACACAGCTATATATATATATATATATATATATATAATATATATATATTATATATATATATATATATATATATATATATATATATATATATATATATATATATATATATATATATATATATATAATATTAACAAGAGCAGAGAAGGCTAGACACTAACGTGTGTTAGTCAATTAATCATTATATTAGGCCTATATATAGATACCGGTTTTTCTTGTTCTGACGCAATCCCAGAATGCACTCGCCCGTGATGTGGGCGGGGCGTGATGTCACGCCCCGCCTTCCCGCAGGCCGCAGCGAGATGCTTCTCCTAATAGACGCTGTGACCATCTTTCCTATGGGATCGTTTTAAGGACATTTTTCTGTAAAAATGGCGAACTTACTTTTTATTCTGGGTGGAAAATTTGATATTTTTGTATAGTTACGCCATTAAAAGTGTTTATGTAAACAATTTTAGCGAGAAATGTGCATTTTACTTTCATAATCTTCGACTCAGTGAATGGGAAGGATGTTTGGTTTGATAGTTATGATGAAGAATCTCGACAGAAATATAAAAGCATGGTTGCTATGGACGCTGAAACCAGCAGCTCGCATGCCGTTTAAATCATGGCTAAAAAACCATTGTCTTTGCTGGTTATTTTATGTAACCGTGTGATGTTATTTTATTAAACAACTTAAAAAAAAAAAAAAGAACTTTAAGCAGGTCATTATCGGTAAAGTGGTAAGGGCTCACTCAACCATCTTGAATTTAATAAACCATTCTCATTGCTTCGAGGAAGTCTGGTAGCCTGGTCCTACCAGACCGTCGTACTTCATTTAATTTGTACAGAAGGTCTGGAACGATAGTTACGTATTGTAACTCTAGATTCTATGAGTATAGGCGCAGCCTTTTAAGGCTATCGCTATTGGGTTATCCCTAGGCGTGAGCCGTAGCACTGAAAAATTATATATATATATATATATATATATATGTGTATATATATATATATATATATATATATATATATATATATATATATATATATATTTTAATATATAAATTAACTTTCATCAACAAACAACAAAGGCTACTGACAGATAATATTGCACTAAGAAAAAGTTAAACTTGACTATGCCTACTAATTCCTGCTGGTATGAGTGTCAGACGGATCTCTCTAACAACTCTCAGAATTCACCATCCACTTGTTGTGAACACACTTAAGGCAGTTCAGGCCTAAAAGTCTTCAGTCCTCCCACTGCTTCCATAGCAAGCTACAGCAAAGAAGCTGGACGGGGGCTCCATTAGTGGCGAGCTTCTTCCAGAATGAGTGAGGGAGCAATATTGCAGGTCGTTCCTGCTGCAACGTTGCCATCATGCCCATCATGGAACATTTCCACTGAAAAAGGAATATCTAGCTACTTATTTTATCTATTACCTTATGTTTAGGTTTAGGTTTATTTATTTTGCACAAAAATGCATTAAAGGTGTACAGAAAAGAAAACTGAATTTGAGCCCACTCTGGATCATAAAAGTAATGTAATAACTCATCTATCAGACGATGTAGACCAAACTTTGTGCAAAATTCTATTTTTGAGTAAATCCAGGATGAAAGTCTGTTGTTGTTTTTTCACATTGGATAATGCAGGCGCACGGATTATACGTCAGCCTGTACACGATTCATCAGCCACTGATATTGGATCCGTCATCCGTCATTCAAACGTCTGAGACACGCACACACACACGGAGCTCAGTCTCGCCCCAAGCTTTGAATATCCCGCCCGCTCGATAACGACCAATCAAATTCGTTTTCCTCACTCGGGTAAACTCGTGTTGCAGCTCGTGACAACTCGGCGCGACAAACAGGACAAACGGCCATTTCTGTACACCTTTAAAACAGAGTGCAAGGAGGGAACAAAGTCATCGTGGACTTGTACAAAGTTCCACCCTAACAAGTTGACCACAACAGATGATCTGGACAAAAGAAGCACAAAGAATTAATAGCAGCGGGAGTTACAAATAGGAGCAACGAATTGTCATGGAGTTGTTTCCTGTTTTATTTTGAAGCTTCTTCTTCCTGTGTTCTCCCGCCTGTTTGATTACCCATTGTGTTTCACCTGTCCTGATTGCACTTCTTCCCTTGTGTATTTAACCTGTCTCCCTTTGTCCTTGTTGGATCGTCTGTGTTCATCCCCTGCATTATCCCCCGTGTTCCATGCCTGCCCATCCTGCATCCTTTTGTGTTTTCTTGTGAGTTCAAGTCTTGGTTAGTACTTTGTTGTTTTTCTATTGGATTCGTTGTTTTTCCCCTGTCCGAGACTCGTTGACTCTTTTTACTTTATTTCTGTTGGACTTTGATTATCTTTTTTTTTTTTTTTTTTTACCTCTTTCTAAAATAATAAACTGCTCCATAGTCTGCATTTGGGTCATGTTATCCCCCATACCCTGAATAGTGGACAGCAGAGAAGCAAACTAACTTAACTTGTCTTGTCTTTTCTTGTCCTGGCACGTTTGTACTTCACAAAGTATGGAGTTACTGAACCATATGTGGGCCACTTTAGGCTCACACCCAGATTAGTCGATGCTAATTTGCCGTCTTTCGGCCAAAAATGGCCCAATTGTGTTCCAGCAAAGGTGGGCCACGTGCCTTTTGTCATATGTGGGCCACTTTAGGCTCACATCCAGATTAGTCGATGCTAACTTGCCGTCATTCGGCCAAAAGTGGCCCAAATGTGTTTCAGCAAAGGTGGGCCACGTATGCTGAACCATATGTGGCCCAGCCTTGGTTCACTTACAGAATAACGATTCCCTACTCTGCCACGTGTTTGCCAAAGATGGGCCATATTTGTTTTGTGATATGAGGGCCGAATGTAGCATTTACCAAATGGGCCAGTTTAGGCTCACATCTGTTTTGTGCGGGCCAGAAGAATGCCAACAGTGCCGGATTGTTGCCTGAAGTGGCCCACATCCGTCTGCTATCTGGGCATGAAATCATGTAATTATGTTATTATAGCTAATTATAATATAATTCACTTTACATTCAGGGAAAATACACGACCTGGCACTTAGACCGATATATTATCATCAACTGTATTGTTAAAATAAATTATTATTTAATAAAACATTGGTGTATTATTATAAAGAGGGCCTGCAACTAGTGATTCTGATTGTTAGAACAGTTAGGCCTATACAGCGTCATAAACCAATAGCAATACTTGAGCAAATGTAATTTAATTCCAGTTGTGTTTTCCTCCTCCAGCCGTGGTTTCTTGGAAACCACGTGTGTTGACTTTTATCTCAGAGGCCCACCCTCTGCCTGCTCTTGGGGCTTTCCTGTAACGTGCACTTTCAGTATTTTAGAGACGCTTGTACAAAATCAACCTCGAATGCATCGACATCGACAAAG
The DNA here is from genome assembly GCA_900291075.1 of Melanogrammus aeglefinus. Lineage (NCBI taxonomy): Eukaryota > Metazoa > Chordata > Actinopteri > Gadiformes > Gadidae > Melanogrammus > Melanogrammus aeglefinus. The sequence goes on along the minus strand of OLKM01003941.1, from coordinate 14,505 downwards.
CAACAAAATGTAAGTGCTGCCGTCCAAGTGCCTATTCAAGTGAAGAATAGGTAAAGGAATGATATGTAGGGTGGATTGCCCTAATGTGGGACGTTTTTTGCTTTTCGGACTTCTGTAGAATATTACGATGTGAAGGCAACACATTAAATCCACATCCAATACCTTTTTGAAACCCTCAGGGGGTGTCCTAATCAAATCAAAAGAGAAAATCCAGATAACACATTCGTAAAAGAAATTATAAAGATATCAGTGCTCTTAGTGCCAAACTGTCTGAGAAAATGTGCCGCTTCCTAATGTGGGACAGTCATTTGCCTAATGTGGGACACTGTAAAGTCTATGTTAAAAGGTCTAAACCATGGGGCACCTTCATTGCGGTTGAATCCAGCAGCTCTGTTGGCTGAGAGAGCCTCAGGTTTCCTGATCCTGATTTTCTGGTTGCGCCTCAAAAAACCCCTAAACCACTTGTAACCAGCCTTTCCCTTTACGTCACTGAATCCCTTGATTCCTTTCTTGGTGGCAAACTGGTAGGCCAGTTGCTGTGTTTCACTCATCCTCAGGGGGAATCCTCGTTTTGCTAATGTGACTAGCATCTCCCCAAGCTCTACCTCATCCTCACTGCTGATGATCGGCTTTCTCCCTATTGTGTGCTCCGAGTGACCACTACCTTTTACCCTGCGCTGGAGAGTAGACTTGGGTACGTTCCAGGCCCTAGCCAGCAGTCTCAGGTTAGGGACCCCACCATTCTCAATGACCTGCCTGTACTCCTCTATTGCTCCTTTCATCCTGTCCTGCTTCCACTGATTTAATTTCCTCGTCTTATCCTTTGCCTGCCTCTCTCCCTGTGTCTTTCTCGCCTTTGCCATTGTGATCTGAAATACATTTTATTAAAGTTAACACTATATTTATGTAACAAAATGCCTTATTGAGTTGCTATTTCGTTTCAGACTCCCTACTCCCTTCACACACACACACACACACACACACACACACACACACACACACACACACACACACACACACACACACACACACACACACACACACACACACACACACACACACACACACACACACACACACCCGCCGTAAAAATGTCCCTTGCCCTTAATATATCTGTAGTAATTAAGTATTTAAATACTGCAAAAGATCACTAAGAACATATAAATAACCATTACTGTTGCATAAACCCTGCTCCACCACACATTCTTGACTGGGTTGAAGTTTTACAACTGTCCCACATTAGGCTAATCATACTGTCCCACTTTAGGAACACATACTTGTCCTAAAGTGGGACAATAGAAAAAATCGATTAAAATCAAATATATAGTTTAAATATATACATCTATGCATTTACAATTTTTTTATGAACAAACATTTCATAAACACATTAAGATAAAAAGTAGCATTATTATTTTTGATAATAATTAATTTATACTCTTAACACTAAATTGGTCAAAACTGTAATTTACTGACGTTTTGGTAGCATTCACACGCAGGCTGGTACTTCCTGTTTGATGATTTTCCCGCCCTTATTTATGACTGGATAGTTCAAAGGTTAAATTATTTTGATCACATGACACTACAGCTTTGGTTTCCCCATAGTTTCGCTAACATTCATTTGTTTGGGGAAGAGCCACACCCACTAAAGCTTAGGTGTCCCACATTAGGCAGTGTCCCACATTAGGGCAATCCACCCTATTGAGATTGTATTGTATTGTATACTGTAAGGGGTTTCTTGATGAGCTCCACTGCAGTTTCATCAACTTCAACAGAAGGAACCGACCGAAAGCTATTAAATAATTGTTGTTTTATATTGCAGTTTGTATTAGTTAGCTGAGTAGTAAGGACATTGAAGACTTAAATCCGTGGATAAATGTATCAAACCAGTGCTTTATATTTTACTCTTAATTTGTAGATATTTTATTCTATATAGGCCTATAGCAATATTGTGTTCACTTCTACATTTATTTCTGCAATGAATGCTTCAATGAATATTTCTATGTTTCCATATTTTTGTATTTCAACATTTATCTTTTCCGGTATTCCCCGGACTAGAAAATATGTTGCAAGCAGGGAGCAACACAAACACAAGCTTGTGACGATTTAAACCGTAATGTTTATGTTGTGACAATCATTTCTAGAATGAATATGAATCGAAGAAAGTATATTGTGTACATAGGAATGTGAACAGCATTATGACACACATCTGATAGCTCAGCATAACCGAAAGTAAAATGAGCGCAACATGACTGTCCCTAGCTGTGTAGTTGAGTGTTTCTGACTAACTTGTCGGGCAAGTGAGTATAAAGACTGAATTTTGTCTTTCTTATTCTTAAAGGAGTGCCATGGAATCAAAAGTGATTGAAGATCTTAAAAACGCCATGGAAAACCTTGACTTGGTCTCAGCTGTGTCGATAATCAACATCAAGTATTTGGAAGATACAAATAAAATTCCACTGAATATTGCTATCACAGGAGAGAGTGGAGTTGGAAAGTCCGCATTTGTTAATGCCTTCAGGGGGATAGACAACACAGAGGAGGGAGCGGCCCCTACTGGTGTGGAAACGACCAAGCCTGAGTCTTACCCACATCCTATGTACCCAAATGTTACATTATGGGATCTACCGGGAGTTGGAACATCCAAATTCCCAGCTGATCAGTACCTGAAGCTCTCTTGGTTTGAAAATGTAGATTTTTTTATCATTTTATCAGCTGGTCGCTTCAGAGAGAATGATGCCAGGCTTGCTCAGGCGATCAAGAAAATGGACAAGAATTTCTACTTTGTTCGCTCTAAGATTGATAACAATCTAAGTGATGCAAAAAGGAGCCAGAGGGAGTACGATGAAGAAAAGACACTACAGAAAATCAGGGAAAACTGCATTCAAGGTTGGCTTGTCTCAGTTAGTGAATTATTTTATAATATTGTTTGGAATGTTTTAGACCTTTTTTTTTTACATACATTTCTAAATGATCTATCTTTGAAAATGATAGTGATGCAGATATTTCCACATGTGTTCATCAGCAGGAAGATAACTGTTGAAGAGCTTATGCAGTAGCAGAATGTTGACAATTTATCTGCTATGCCCAGTACAGATGAGCCTTTATTGTGACCTTTTTTTATAAGTCGTAGTAAAGTCAGATACGGTTCAGTTCAAACATGTATTACCAATAGCCTTTCTAACCACAGTATGGTCTACCTGTATTCCATTTCCAACAGGACTTGAAGAACAAGGTGTGGCGTCTCCTCAGGTCTTCCTGGTGTCCAGTTTTGATCTCCATTTGTACGACTTCCCTGCCCTCCAGGAGACCATGGAGAGAGAGCTTCCTTCACACAAGAGTGATGTTCTGACCTTGGCCCTTCCAAAATTCTGCAAAAGCATCATTAACAAGAAGAAAGAGGTCTTCCGTTCACAAATAAAGTACTATGCTTTAATGTCTGCACTTGTAGCAGCTCTGCCTATCCCAGGGGTTTCCATTGCTGCTGATGTAGGTATTCTGGTCGGTGTTATTGGAAGCTATTTGTTCGGGTTGGTCTCAATAAAAAGTCTATGGGAGGAACCCTCAAGTGCCAAGCTTTTAGAGAATCTAAAGGCAGTGATGAAGTACTTTATCTGGAAATGATGTAACTAAGAAGCTTGTGGTTTTAATGCTGCGTTTCTCTACCACTTGTTATGTTGTGTGAAGGCAGCAGAGGAAGGTTTGCCCACATGGATTACCTGTCTTGGAAATCCAATTTCCTTCACTTTCATTACACATTTTTGAGTTCTGCTTTTGACAGCCTATTTGTTGACAACAGAAAATGTCTGGATGAAGGCATTTGGAAATGAATTAATGTCAGGTGAATAAAAGTAGCCTTTAGCAATGTAGAACATGAAGAACATTTAAACTGAATAATTAATGTGTATATGCAAAAGGAGAAAAAAGGTAACTCAATAGTAAAATCATATAAGTTGTGGTTTGTTAATGTCTTCCAAGTTGAACTTTCATTACTGGGTAAACATCGATGTTTGGGCATAATGATTGGTTTAAATTACAGTTGGCGGCCACCGGATGCTTTTTTGGTGTAGCGAAAGATGTCGCTGGTCATCCTCCCAAGAAAAAAACGGGGCCTATAAAATGACTTCGAAATTTAGATGCGAAGATTGGGAAAACAGGGCCTATACATACTGCAGAGCGGATTTGTGCGATTAAAATAAATGTGATGACAATAATTGCATGCAGTTTGTTTGTTGATTGCTGTTTTTTTAAGGCTCTTAACATTTCAAAACAGAACTAACAATGGATTCATTTTCCAAAAAAGTCTATGCATGTAGACTTCTGAAATAAAATGCAATTAAGACTGTGTCCCATCAAGGAAGGGCTTCGTAAACAGCGCCAAGATTTGCAGCATATGACCACATTAAAAGTAAACAAAAGCAACTAACTACTGTAAAGGCTAACAAAAATTAGTTGCAAACATCTTTAACCAAAATGTTTTGCTGATTATGTAGGCAGTTTGTGCACAATGCATCATATATATAAACACCCACAAACAATTCATGACAATTAATTTATTCCAAACAGCAGGGAACACATTTTTTAAGACACACTTTTTCAGGGGGAAACTTATTAAATGTGAAAAACAAGAATGGTTGTAAGTAGGCCTGAATGAGGAACTTTAAATGCAAATTCTGTCAAATTAATGTATGTTGACCAGAACTAGGATTACTATTAGATCCTCTTAATCAAAACTTTTACAAGCCAGAGATGACATGGATATGTTCTGTCTATCCCTACTTGGGTTGAAAAATAGCTTAAGTAAAAGTTAAATATATATTTATTCCCACAAGTTCCCACACATTGAGAATATTTAAAAAAACTTTAAGGAATAGTGGTTTTCTCACCATCCGGCTTCCAAGTTAGACTGATTCAGTCAGTGAGAGCAACAGAAAGAACATCTCACTCTCAACAGATTCAGTCAGTGGAGTCAGTCAGTGAGAGAAAGAAGAACATCCTCAATCATCAGCTTCATGTCAAGTGGGTAGGTGCAGTGTGACGTCCTTCGGTCATTCAGTGTTTGGTTCCTTTTAAGTGTAGAGAAAGTGGTACAATTTGCAAAAAACCAACAGAACATTTTAATATTGTGATTATGAGAAAATGTGCGAAGCAACCTACAAATCGAGCCCACTAAGACCCTACATTCTGGGGGTGACTAGGGTCCTGCGAAGCTGTGATATTTGGAAACTTTTCCAGTAGTTGTACCTCTTTAAGACAGTCCACTAGGGATTTTACCAGAAAAAAAGGGAAACACCGAAGCATAAAACCCGAAACAATTGAGGGACTACAAGCCGTTTTTAGTTATATACCACAGAGTGTTTATGGTTAGTGCACACACATCATTAGCCTCAGGTCTCTCTTTTTTCTACTCTTTTTCTTATTTCCTAATATTGTTTGTTAATTTGAAGAGACCTTGTTACCTGCTGCTTAAGTCAAATTTCAACAAATTTGAGTAAGCTACTTAAGAACGTAGCTTTTACCTTCTTTTAAGATGGGTGATCTCTCAAGTTTTGTGTGATCCGTGCGGACCGTTCCCTGCGGCCTCAGCAGCTGGCCGGTGGTCCTTTGCCTTCGATCCTGTTGCATGACGCAAAATATGTGGTAGAATAATACCGCATTCTTGACACTTTAACAAATAGAAAGGTTCTAGAAGTTTTGAAGCTTGAAAGAAATAAAGACTGTGTTTATTTATCTGCTGAGCAAGTAAGAACAAAGCTGAGTTGGCTTGCCAAGAAACTGAAGAGCCATGCCCGGCCCTATATCTCCATTCACTGCCTGTACATCTATACATATGTTCTAACATATACAGGCACGGTTTCCCTGAGGTGAAGATTTAATACGCTGTTTACCGGGCTCCCCGACGTACTTGGGAGACACGTTATCAACGCACTTTGAAAAAGGTCAAGCCTGGGGTCAATTCCGAGCCCGTACTTAGAGGGAGAGTGGTAGTTGTAATACTCAATATATCTCACACTTATTAGAATCATATAGGGATAGGCATGATAATAATTACATATTATATTGAAATGTAAGAGTAAATTTTCTCCCAATAAGGACAGGTAAGGCATAACCGCACAACCAATGCATTGGAAAAACAAACAGCTTTATTGCGGAAGTATGTATATGTTAATCGGTTTTTCTGGAATATACGTTTTTGGGGCGGGTTTTAGGTTGATTGGGTTGTTTTTAGTTTTCTAGCTGCGCTGGAATTTCCAAATCCGATCGCAGCAAACACAAGCCTATCTACAACAAACTAATGCCATATTGAAAAGCTGAGACTCAGAAGGAAGTCCAAAGGTATATAGCCCATTGGTCCATTTTTGTGATTTATAGAGATGAACTAGATGTGAAGGAATAAGGTACAAATATAGTTTAAAAGTAACCATGGACACGTCTACTAGTTCTTCTCATCTCAATCTCATCGGTCCATCCGGCTTATCGGGGTCGGGTCGCCCGGGGGCAGACGCCTCAAGCAGGGGGCGACTGATTCCCTTTGCCGAGCCACAATTGACGCAGCTTCGACAGGGGGATTCCGAGGTGTTCCCAGGCAGTTGTTTCAGATATAATCCTCTCCAACTAGTCCTGGGTCTTCCGAGGCATTCCTTCCCCACTGGTTGTTGGCTGGAAACATCTCCCAAGGGAGGCGCCCAGTGGGCCATCCTTACCAGATGCCTGACCACCTTAACTGACTCCTTTGTAAAGCAAAGGAGCAGCGGCTTCTAAATCCGAGCTCCTCACGCTATAACCTGAACTTCTCCACCCTATCCCTAAGGAGAAGCCAGCCACCCTCCTGAGAAAAACTCATCTCGGCCGTGTACCCGTGAATCTCGTCTTTTCGTCATCACCATCCCTCCATGACATAGGGAAGACGAATGAACCGAAAGACGAGAACTTTGCCTTGCGGTCAGCTCTCTTTTCGTCAAACAACGGTGCGGTAAAGCAGCAATATATTTAGAGTGTTAAAATGTGGGGAGGTGTTAAATTAAAAACTGCTGTGCATTTAAAGCGCCCCCTTATTTGGTTTAAGTGATCTCTTTTAGTCCGATACTTATCTAATGTAGGGAGGTAGAGTAAAAACATTCAGGTAGTAAATGTTGATGTAGAAATTAACTAGCATTAAAATTTGCATTTGGTTTACCATGTATACTAGGCCCACATGTTTTCAGACTTGTATAAAGTAATGTTTACGTTTCAAAATAGTATGATGTTGTTTTTGTTTCCTCTTCTGTGTTTTCAGAATGAAGGAATTAAATGAGGGATGAAGGCTTTGTCTGTGAAGCGGTGGATTTAGGGTGCAAGTTGCAGCTGGAACTTGAGTGTGCCTGAAGTTAGAATCTCAACCCACTATTGACACAAAGACACACATTTTCCCATTGTCCTCATTGTGTTAAAATGAGTGACAAGAAAGGCGATTGCAGGTCCTACCACTATGCATGAAGGGGATAATATTCAAACGCGGAGGGTCCCAAGCACAATTGGCACACTACTAAGACTGGAATGCCAATGTTCGGAAATTTCGGAGAACATAATCACAACACGTAGTGTTGGCAACCGGTTCCTGAAGAAGAAATGCGAGCCACCAGCACAAAGGACCTGAAAGGGATAAGGGAGCAGGTTCTGACCTGTGCCACATCTGATGGCATAGCTAACGCAGAGGTAGGCCAAGGTTGTTAGGGAAGCAATAAAAGGGAAAGATGTTGTGGGCCTAATGCAGAAGTGCAAAAGACACCTTTTTAAAGTATATTATTTTCTTGAAGCAAAAGTGTAAATTGATCTCTGAGAAATGTGTTTAGTGTAATTAACTCCATTGTTTTCCTTTTTTAGGCTATGGTTTGCTGGGAAGTCATTGCAAGAGCAGTCCTTCCATATCAGATTGCGCCTCTGTCCACTTGTTGATATTTGGCCCAGATCTTGCACTTGACAATGCCTTTGTGGCACAGTTAAAATCCACGCACAGCAGCACATGACCAAAATGGTTAATTAATGCCTGCGCAATATGTTCATTCTGAAAGGCAGTTTATATCAATCTAAATGTGTCCTTTTCTCTAATATGGATGAAAAGACCTGTAAAGCCACAAGAAAAGTGCTTGCAATGATTGGTTTAGGCTACTACCATGTAGGATAGGAGAAGGTGGTGGTAGAAGTCATGCTTGGCTCTCGGTTGAAGTCCAGAAAAAAAAAAAAAAAAACAAAAGAAAAGTAAAAAAAAAAAAAACATTAAAAAAAAAGTTAGAAAAAAATAATAGGAAAAAAAAAGAAAGTAAAATAAAGTAAAAAAATAAAAAAAAAACAAATAAGAAAAATAAATAAAGCCAAAAAAAAAATAAAAAAAAAAGAAAGTTTTTTTAAAAAAAAAAAAAAGAAAAAAAAAAATAAATAAAATAAATAAAAAAAGTAAGTTTTAGAAAAAGAAAAAAGTAAGAAAAAAGAAAGAAAATAAAAAAGTATAAGTAAGGAGTAAAAATAGAATAAGACAAAAAAAAAATAAAAAGAAAAAAAAAATATAAGAAAATCTAAAAAAAAAGAAGTGTTTTTTAAAAAAAAAAAAAAACAAGAAAGTTTTTTTTTTAGAAAAAAATAGAGTAAATAAGAAAAAAAACCAACGAAAAGAAAAAGGAAAAAGAACAAAAAAAAAAAGGAAAATAAAACAAAAGAAAAGAAAAAAAAAAAAGAAAAAAAAAAGAAAAGGGATAAAAAGAATAAATAAACAACAAAAAAGGAATATAAAAAAAGATTATAAAGAAAATCAAAGAACGAGTTAAGAAAAAAAAGAGAAAATAGACAAAAAAAAAAAAATAAAGACAAAAACGAAAAAAAAATAGAAAAAAAGAAAAAGTGACAGCTGCTGCCAGTTTGAAAATGTTCTCATGACTTCTTCAGTGAATTGGGATTCGGGGCACGATAAACTTGGTGGCATCAATGATGGATTCCGTGCAGTGTATGCAGAGGGAGCAAAGCGTTTCAGGTCTGGAGACCGGATCGGCCATTCACTCTGCCACCAACTTTGCTGGACATAGATGGGGCCTATTCTTCAATATATGGTCATGTTTGCAATTGGTTTTCTTCATCTTTGCTCTCAAAAGATATTACTGGAGGCGGTCTATTCTCAGGCCCTATATAAATGGCTTTATATCTACAAAAGAACTACTTGGCAACCATACTACAATCCACTTCTGCTGTAGACCCTCATACTCAGAGGTCAGCTACGCAGATGTGATGCTTGAAGAGAGCTGGTACACCACCTTCAACATATCACAGACCCTGAAAGTCACTGAAAATATGGGTACAGTGTGGTCCCTAGATTTTGGCTCAGTCAGTGAGGTGAGGACATGGTCTTGGTGGGCAAGGATTTTCAATCCATAAAGTTCCATGCAATTGAGCAAAGTCGTGAAAGCCACCCTCTCATCTTCATGGGCCATTGGCTGGAGCCTCCTAACCTATGGGGGACATTATTGACCCAAGCGCGAACATGGGCGTCCATACATATTAATGCATTCCAACTGATTATTTTTTTTTTTTTTTTTTTTTTTTTTTTTTTTTTTTTTTATTTTATTTTTTTTTTTTTTTAAAAAAATACACATAAAGTGAAGCACATAGTCGCATCAAATTATTTAAGTCGGACGATCCAATATGGGAAAATTGGATAAAGAGCTGTGTCAAAACATTCAAGTTGGACTGGTCGGGATGCTGTAGACGCAAAAGAACCGGATTTCAGCAATGAGAGAGGGCTAAAAGAATGTGGGTATAGAAGCAAAATGCTGAGTACAGTTAAAGGGTGCATCGAAGCCTGTGAAAGAGGAAAGAATTGAAAGCATGCGGCAACAAAGGCGTCGGGCTCTCGAGATGAAAAAATTAAGTTATATCTGGTCAAAATGAAAATGAAAATGTTGTTTTTGTTGCTGTATTCATCGTAACTCTAGTATGGCTAATATGTTTAGGAATTAAATAAAGAATGACAGCAGAAATTTTGCCGTTTCATCATTGCGCCTTCATGGTCGCCATGTGGGATGGCGCGCGCAACACAACAAGTCACCGTATCCTATCACTTTTTTGACCCTTATACGCTGCTTACATCCCTGCTAATAAATCTTTTTCAAAGTTACACACCACACACACACACACACACAACCACACACAACACAACACACACACACACACAAACACACACACAACACACACACAACAACAAACAAACACACAACAACACACAGACACAACATACAGGCACACACACAGCAACATTTAAGACACATTTATTTACGCTTAAATGATGCTGGCTTTTTACTTAAAAATATTTTCAGCCTCACTTGGCACGACAGCATTCCCGCAATTTTTCTAGTTTCAGTTGTGCTTTTCCTAGTCAGCCGTTGTTTTTGAAACCACGTGTAGTTAAGCTATTGTCTCGAGGCCGCTAACTCCCACTGCCTGTCTTAAGGAGCTTTCCTTAAGTTTTCTTTAGAGACCGCTTTGTGGCGGATAAACTTCAAGAGGATAACACAACAAGCAACAAAAATGTGAGGATGCCCTCGAAGTGAATATATGATTGAAAATTCTACCAGGAATGATACCTTAATCCTAACTGATATTTGATTTTCAGGGGTTCGAGTGAGCAGCTGCCTCCAAATGCAGCTTAATCAACTTCAATCAAAAGGACCGACCTAAAGTGAGGCAGTGGTGAATAAGTCTAACACTGTCTGAGTCTCTTGTGGAAGGAGGGACTGGGTCTTCTGCAGTCTGGAGTGGTTTGATCCAGATAATTTAACTAATGTGGTGGATTTGAGTTCAATTTATAATATTAAATTGCAGGTATGTATTTAGTAAGTTTGAGTAAGGAATTGAGGACACTATAAAATGTATAAGTCGCAATGGAGTGGATATGTAAACCATTTAAAGGATTAGAATTGGTAGATGAAAACATTTTATTTTCTGTCTCCATTTGTTGAAATAATCATTTATAGACAAATTTACATTGCTTGTGTTAACTATACTATTTTTTAATTTTTGCAAATGGAATGTGTAATCGCATGTTATTCAATTCTGATGATTTTATTAAAAAAATTATTTATATTGTAAGGAAAAGACAGAACACCTTGACGTAATTTTCAACCACAATGGTTGTGTTTGTGACATTATTTCTAAAATAAATACAACCATTGTCATATTCAGTAAAATGACAAATAGTAAAACAGAGGCGGAACATGAACTGTTTCCTTTCTGTGTTTGAGTGTTCTCTCCCTGACCTCCTATAATAATAATAAAAAACAGATTTATTTTTGAATATTTTGATAATAATGAAATAATTCTATTTTAAGGATGCCATGGGAATCCGAAATGAAAGAAGATATTAAAGGGCCATTGAAAACAGACTTGGCGCTGGCTGCATCAACTAGTAACAAAATATATTGAAGACCATATATTTCGCCTTGAATATTTGCTGTCACAGAGAGAGAGTGGAGTTGGAAAGTTCACATTTGTTAAATGGTCAGGGGGATAGACAACAAATGAGCGAGCGGACGCTACTGATGTTGTGGAAACGACAGATGAAGCATGGAGGCTTACACATCAACACTACAGAATGTTAATAGGATTCTCCGGGAATTGAACGCCCCAGCTACCAGCTAATCAGTACTGGAGTAGTTGAGTTTTGAAAGTATGAATTTTTTATCCTCGTTCAGCTATTCGCTTCAATGAGAATATGCCAAGCTGGCTAAAGGAGATCAGAAATGGGCAAGAGTTATATTTTATCGCATCTAGATTGAGAAGGTCTAAGTGATGCGCAAAGGAGCAGAGGGAGTAGATGAAGAAAGATACTTCAGAATACAGGGAAAACTGCAATCAAGGTTAGGCTTTTCTGAATATTATAGATAGTGATGTGAAATGTGAAGTATATTTTTCACTTTATAAATTCAAAGAAAGAATTATAGATTTATAACACATTATATATTTTGTACATTGATTTAGATGATTAATAATGATTATGAATAAATACGCATGCTATAGAGTATAAGATAGATATATAGATATAGTGGTATTCATTTACCAGGAATATAGAGATTGGAAGTTCTCAGTGTCTTCCTTGGTGTACCAGTTGTTAGAATCATCCATATTGTAGAACTTCGCCTCGCAGAACCATTGCGAGGGAGCTCCTTCACACAAGAGAGAAATGCCTGAATATTAGGCCTTCCCAAATTGCAAAAGCAGCCATTTAAGAAGAAAGAGGTATTCCGTTTCAAAATATGGCATATATGCTTTTCTGTCTGAACGTAAGCAGCATGTACCTATCCAGGAGCTTCACTAATTGTTGATGCAGGCATTCTGGTCGAGGTTAACTTTCAAGATATTTGGTTTGGGGTTTGTCTTGATAAAATGTCGTTTGGAGAAACAGTTCAGTGCAAAATACATTTGTGAATTTTAATGGAACGATGAAATGTTTTTTTCTTGGAAAGAATGCAAACGAAAGAGCTTGTTATTTTTAAATCTGAGAGTTGCGTTCAGTTCTTTACGTTTGGTTTGCGGGCAGAGGAAGGTTCAGCTGGATTCCTATTATATTGGAATCCAGTAGCGCTGCACTTTCTTTCGCTTCGTATATTACCGTTTTTTGAGTATAACTCTTGACGAGCTTATCTGTTTGACGCAGAAAATATTGTGACGAAGGCATTGGGCATTAAGTATTGTCAGGGTCATGCTCTAGTGTTTAGAAAATGAGGAACAATGAACGCTTCAATAAAAAAATTCTTAAAAAGCAATAAGAGAAAACTCAATTCAATAGTCATTAGTAGTAAAGTGTTTTTGATTCAATCTCCCGAGTTAGTTAAATTACTGTGACACATAGACTTGGTCTTATAAATGGTATTTATGTGCAAAGATTATGTCAGGCCTGTATTATTCCGCAAGGGCTACAGGGCCAGTGCAGGGCAGGGCAGACAGGGCCATGAAAGCAAAGGCCAATGGATAATAAATAATTGTTTATGATAGATTAGATATTTTTAACGGTACTGGAGGATTAAAACTATGGAAATGGAATAACATGAAGGCATAAACAAGAGGAAATCTTATTTTAAGTTTTTATTCTCAATCTCATGTATACGATTACTAAATGAATCATTGAACTTAACTTTTTTGTTCTCAGTGGATGCAAGGTTCAATTGTATTTCCTTTTAGCAATTTAATGGAGGCGATTATTTTTGTATTTTTTATTTCTTACATTAGTATTAAAATGGATTAACAATGACAGGTTTTTGATGACATTAGGCCTACAAAACAGATAAGATTCAGTGTAGCTTTGTCAATGGTTTTAAGCACTTTTTGTAAATGCATTTGTAACTAATTACCAAATATCCAACAAACACTGTAGAAGCATGGTCTCAGGAGCAACGGCCATAATTTGCAACAGCAATTTAGAGTCGAAATTGAAATCAATTACAGCTTCGTTAAGGGGGTAATCATACAATATTTCTGCCTATGATATATAACAATATTAATGTCAGATCGGGCATTTCAAACGGTTTATTGCCACTGCTCTGGTGTTCATCTTAATAAATCAAAGTTAAGTTGACGCTGTGAAGGAAAGTAGGATTTTTGCATCTTTTATTTATTCTCCGCAGTAGTCAGCGTAAATTATCAACCGCGCAGCGTACTTGTTTGATATGCGTACGTCAAACATCTTTGGCAGACTATATCTCTGCTGATTAACACTAACACAAAAATGCTGTTTAGCAATAATTTGATAAAAGACACTGTGTGAAGTTATTTTTTTCATTTTGGCAAGTGCGGATGTAATAAGAGGGATTATGTAGAGTGGATTTTAATCAAGTAATTAATGCTTGTCTACTATGACATAATTGTAATATTTAATATGTAACTATTTACTTTTGGTATTCTGGAGGTTCGGAGAAGGCTCATAAGTGCATTTAGTTAATTTTGGGAGTTGTGCCATTCTAGGCCCGATGCTGGGTGTTGTGATATAGTCAGGGCATGTAGGGGAATTCACACATAAATGGAAATATACCTGACAATTCTTTGTAACAATTGTAATTATGTTTGCAAGTGAATAATAAGTATTTATTTTTAATACTTTATAATTTACTGCGTCGATTTTGTTGAAGAGGGTTTAGTAATTTTTTCACCACAGACAGTCTCTAGAGAGCGTGTGGAATTCTTATTTTTAATTTTATTAATTCTAAAGATTCTAGCTTTTACAAAATTATAGCTACTGTTGCGGATAAAATTAAGCACGACGTAAAAATTATGACTTTGTTGGCTGTTTACTTTCTTTCATAATCATCAATATTCATGATATGTTGAATGACTTATTGTAGGCTATATGTTGTGAAACAAGCTTTTAATAGTAATTTAATAACTTGCAATTGGATGTATTTCGTTGTTTTAATTTGGAACAGATTGGGTTTATGAAAAAAAAAGCATGAACATAATTAAATTTAAATGAAAAATATGTCTAAAAAGGGAATT
>OLKM01003940.1:0-27534 GCA_900291075.1 Melanogrammus aeglefinus | reverse complement strand
ATAATCTGCTTCATAAGGAGGAGAAAAGCTGAATAGTTATACTGTATGGGGAGGAATGGAATGAGAAAAGGGACAGGGACAGGTTGGGTGAGAGTGGGTGTGCCTTCATCCAGACATTAGAAGTCTTGAGAGGCTTGCTTGCCAGCAATCTCCACAGAGGCTCTTTTAATTATACAATGAGAAAGGGATCTAACTTTATCCAGGGAATATTTCTACACAAGCTTCAGGCCTCCAGATACAAAAGTTGTTCCTTTTCCTTTTAATTTCAAGACTGCAAATACTATTCAACATGTTAAATGTACAAAATAATCTGCCAAGCATGGCTCCCAGGGCCCTGCATGGTAGACTTTCCATTTGCAATCTTTTGGACTAAGTGGGTGAAACCGGTAAATAAGAAAATTGGTAAAACGTAGACATGCGAGGCATCACAAAGCCTTGAATACAACCCATTTACTATGGAAGCATAGTGTGCAAAATTAAAATTGGCAATGCAATTTGCAAGTCATTAATTATGCCAATTGACAATTCATTTATGTAAGGGATAATGTATAGTTCGGAGGTTGGCTTATTTAAGCAAATAGATCACGACAGGCCGTGGTATTATGCTCAATTTATACCACGCTAAGGGGCGTTGTTCGGCCCCGACGCGAAGCGGAGGGACGACAACCCCTGGAGTGTGTTATATGAGCATATTACCACTCGGGACTGGAGTGATTCTATTGCTTTTATAAAACGGTTACCAATAAGGGCAATATGAAAAGAGGATTACCAATCAAAAAAAAATAAAAAATTCACAAATTAGCCTACCTAACTGATAAAATTAGCCCCATTATGAAAAAAAATAGTCCCTCCTTCCGGAACGTTGCTCTGCATGTCTCTTTTTCTCGCCTTTTTCTTCAGGAGCAGGTCACTCCTCAGTCCCCTCTACCATGTTAACCCTATCGGAGGTGAAAGGTTAACCTTAACATGTCCAATTCAAACGAATTTAGTCAATTTATTAACCTTGTCAAACACTTCGGCTACTTTTGCTACCTAGCCTCCTACTGTAACAGTTGGTTGTTGCCATGGAGCCATTGTTGCTTGCGGAATGATATGCTGCGATAAGGCTTTTTAAGAATAGTAGCCGTGGGATAATGCTCAATATACCCAGGTCAACAGCCAATCAGATCGCCGGATTTCACCTTTCCGTTTTATAAGTAAGGGAATAATGTATAGTTCGGAGGTGTTATGGAGAAATAAACCCCGACAGGTTGGATGGAACCCCCGACGCGAAAGCGGAGGGGTTCCATTACAACCTGAAGGTTTGTAATGGAACAAATTAATAAACCAATAGATAATAACACGCACATGAATCCAGCAGCGACAAGGATATTCGTGCGGTAAAGTTAAAGTAAAGTAGCGCGGTAAGAGAGCGCTGTCCCTAGCAACGGTCCGTTATGACGACGTCCGTTATACAGAAATAAACAGACCGCCAAGAAGAAGCAGCGCTGGACCAATCAGAGAGCAGCATTCAATAGAGCCCGTGTAATAAGGAGAATTAAACCCCGACAGGTTGGATGGATACCCCGACGCGAAGCGGAGGGGTTCCCATACAACCTGAAGGGTTTATTTCTCCATAAACAACCGACTAACTATACATTATTCCCGTCTTTTATTACACCGGCTTTTACGAGTGAAATAAATATAATAAACAATAGATCGGTAAAGTTTTTATTTAGTAGCATATTTATATTGAATTGGGCGTTGTTGTCCATGTGAATATTGGACGTTGTACGTGACAAGGATTTGATCGTAAAGTGTTTCTATTTACATGCAACGGTCCGTTATAGCCTACATGAACGACGGTCCGGTTATATACAGAAATAACTGACCGCAGAGCGCAGCTTTGGACCAATCAGAGAGCCAGCATCAATAGAGCCGTGTAGTAAGCAATTTTTAGAATGTAATTTGTCAAAGTGTATTATTATATGCAAAGTGACAATGAAACCTTCAACTGAAATTTGTAAAAGTTATAACAATAGAAATAGAAATAACATCTTGTCAATTTTTTTGAGTTCCTTATGGCGTCCCCTTTGATTGCAATGCACTTCGCCACATATAACCGTGTGTGCTCGAAATACACGAAATTACATTTCAATCCGCAAAACGCTGTGCAAAAGATTTTGCAAAACGTATCAGCCAATCACGTCTGGGCGGGGAAGATAAATCCGTTATTTTTTTAAAGCACTTAGATGCACCCCTCCAGCATCGGCTTCTTCTTTATTCTGGCCTGTTCAGCCCTCCCTTTCTCCTTTCTCTTATTGCCTTCCATGAGTGCAAAAACAAGCAAGCAACCAACCGAACTTGCTCGCTTTTCTCTGTCTGACTGTGTCTAGGGTCATGCCATAGACGTGGGGCCCGCTCATATATAGCTCCCTATATTTCCGAAAATGGACTTGACCTGCAAGCTGTTTTATTGGATATAAACACATTTCCCCAATCCCAGCAGTCTTGCTCCATTCTACGGTCAATTCAAGAACAAAGAAATTAAAGTAAACTTTAGTTAGTATTTTTTTCTTATTTTTTTCAAAACCGGCGGAAAACACATGGAATGCGTCAAAAAGCCCCCATCCGTCGACGGACGCATGGGGGCTTTTTGAGTCGATCGGATCCGTTGCTGCCTTAGAAGTTGAACCATTTCGAAACTTTTTTGACTAAAAGGCCGGGGCGCCGACAGAAACGGACGGAACCCACAATGCATTTCGAGAGTGGCCCCATGCAAAGTCAATGAGATCCATCGGCGGCACGGAGGTAGTGTGAACAAACCCTGTGACACCCCTTGCCACTGCATCCATCCGTTGACGGATCTCATTGACTTTTCCATGGAGCGATCCCCGAAATGCATTGTAGTGGTCGTCCGTTCCCCGCCCGGTCGTCTATGTGCTTCTGTAGTTGAGAAAAATTTTTACATTTAGGAAGTGACGCTCATCAGCCCAATCAGATCATGGCTCCGTTGGCAATACCACTCCCCGATCCGTCAGAACACACCTTCCGTCGTCCGTTGACGGACGGAAGAGCAGTGGCCACACAGGTTCACACGAGCTTGTCAACGAAGAGATGGCGAGATCGTTTATTGGCCAGTGGCAATGTACCACCGCACGACCTCTGACATACCTATGGCACATGCCAGCACGCCCCACGCCCTCCTCCCCCTATAATCTGACGAGGAATGACGCTTTGCATACACCTATTTGCAAACGTTGTGCAAAAAGATTTTGCAAAAGCGTTTTGCGGATTGAAATGTAATTTGAATTTCGCAACAACACGGAGCGTGGCGAAGTGCATTGCATCACGGGGACGCTATAGCTTTTCCAATTTGAAATAAAAGGAACTCAAAAAATTTGACAAAATGTTATTCTATTTTTTATAGTTATGAACATTTGCAATTTGACTTATTGAATTGCCAAATGGCAAATTGCATTGCCATTTTAAAATTTTGCTACATATATGTTCCATACACATTACAGTCTTTGTTGTTACCTTTATTATGAAGGGACCAGGGTATATTCCGATGTTTTCCTACATTTCAAATATCCAAAATTATTTTTGAATGCAAGGAAAAACATCAGAAAGGATCAATTCCTGCATCTAAAAAAGGTATCAACAAAACTGTGTTTTTTGGGTTGTATTGGCGAAAATGTTTTGTCAAAACTTTAAACCATAGATTAAGTATAATTATGGGATTGGATTACAGCTTTTGAAGTGGAGGTTTTTTTCTCTTTTATGAAGGGTGGCATTGCTCTGGAGTTTAGTGGTAGCGTTGTTTGGCAAATAAGAATTTTGCTGGTTCATTCCCCGGCTCACCCTATTGCCAAGAGCAATGTGTCCTCTGAGCAAGACACCCTCACGCAAACTGCACCCGGTGAGCTGGCTGATGCGTTGCCAAAGTGCATAAAAAGTGCCGTACATAAGCAGTCCAGTTACTTCATCCTTTAAAGAAAACTGAAGACTGTGCAGGGTAAACTACAGTATAACTTTCCTCAAAGAGTAGCAGGAGTCCACCATACATTTTCAGTAGGAATTGTTAGGTATTTTAAGAATATAAGTTGCCCACACATAACCTCTAGGAAGCAGATTCCAAACACACAAGCTGTATTACCCTCACATAGCCACTAGTAAACAGAGCGAACATATTATAAGCCGTAAATATTGTACATAGACACAAGGGGAGCAGGACCTTACTGAGGCTGCCAATAGCTACTCCATCCACAGAAGGCAGCACCTTTAGATAGGTGGGTAAGGCGTAGCCATTACGTCACATAGGTAACACCCCACCTCGTATAGCGCACGCGCCCCTATGTGACCCTATCAATCTCGACAGAGAGGTTGATCGTGAGAATCTTCGGGTAATCCAGACTTTCGGGGTAGAGGTCTTGCTTACTGGAGTCGCGCTCATCACGTGTTAAATACGATTCCCCTCCCTTTGCTCATAGTTTACCACATCGAAATACTCTGTTAAATAAAGTGAGTTAAAAGCGATCCGGATTGGACTATCTTCCTTGAAAAGAACTCGACAGAATTAAAATCATTCTTTAATTAGTGGTAGTATAAAATGTGCTGAATAGCTGAATTGGATAGATGGTTTAGTGAAACCTCAGGAGGCCTTCAGAAAAAAGTATTAATGAGTTGGGATGCATGCCAGAATCCGCACAGAGATTTCCTCTGCATTCATAAGCAAGGTGATCTAGTTGTCAGTGATATACTTTCTACCAGTTTGAACATTTAGATCAGAATGTTGTTTCTATCCTTTCTATTTTTTTTATTTTTTCGCCCTCTGTTGGTGAGAGACGGTAAGACAGCATGGACAATTCAACGCTTCAATGTGTAAATGAATCCACGAGATCTGATTGTTTTGTTTTACCATCAAGTACATTTTATTCAAATTTGCCATCCAACCAGGTAAAATTAGGTGTTTCTTAGTTGGCAGCCAGGATCTTGGTCCACCCAGCCAGCGAGCTCAGTAACACGGGCGTAGACAGCGGGGGTGGAGGTAGAGCAGCGGCTTGCTTCCCCAGGAGACGATATACCGACCAGGGTCCACACGTTGTCCTTCTGGCAGACCAGAGGGCCACGAGCGTCACCCTGAGAGAACGACCAGATTAGAGTGTTGAGACGCATTCTTCATCAAAGAAACTGACATGTTGAGCTCAATGCAGGGCCAATGAAAGGGGAAGTGTTGCAGGGTGTATTAAGATTGTCTCACCATGCAGGAGGTAGCGCCAGCAGCACCGGCACAGATCATGACATCAGAGATCATGTTGCTGCCCCAGCTACGCTTGCACTGCTCGTTGGACATCAGTGGAAGAGAGGCCTGCTGAAGCTTGTTGGGGGTGCCAGGGGCTGATACCACAAGAGACAGATACAGAGTTCGTGATGTGAACATTTAATGTCATGACAAACACTTCGATTTTTGGGGGAAGTTTCAATCAGCTGGGCGATCAAGTGAACATTGTTTTTATGTGCAAAACAATTGCAGCTTTATGCGTTCATTTATTGATATGCAATATATACATTTGATCAAGATTTGTACTGTTGTTTGAATTACCCAGCATCTGCTCATGTGAACTAAAATGGTTGGAGGGTCTTACCGTTGTGTAGCGGGTCAGACCCCAGCCGCTGGTCAACACACTTCATGCCAGGGGCGAAGACATCGCTGCTCTCACCCAGACACACAGGGGAGACGGTGGTTCCCAAGACAGCGGGGGAAGCCAGCTTGATGAGGGAGATGTCGTTGTTGATGGTTCTGGAGTTCCATTTGGGGGTGGGTGAAGACCTACAGAGGTGGAGGGTGTAACATTTATTTAATTCATTTATTTGGTAATGATCATCTTACTTTCAAAAATGGATAAAAAAGGTGTTGTTCAGTGGTTGGTTGAAGGTTAGGTAATTAGAATACCTTGGAGGGCTTCAGGATCTGGACCTTCTTCGCTGGTAATGGCGCTGCTCTTGTCATGCTCTCCAACAATCACACGGTTGGTAGGTTCCTGAAGACAAACAGAAGGAGGGCATTATAGATCCTGCAGTCCAAACATCAAGTTTTCTTTTCAATTGCACAACTAAACCTTGAGGAATAAGGACGTCTTAAAATGCTTAATGAATTTGAGTCCAAATGGAATGCACTCACCTGACATTGCAGTGAGCAGCGGGTGACCACACCAGTTCTCGTTGATCAGGGAACCTCCGCAGAAATGGAATCCATTGGATTGCTGGGGTTCAAAAAGGAGAGCTCAAGGTCAAGGTTGTTATGATCAGTCGTGATGTCATTATTATGATGTCATCATAGGTATCTACGGCTCACCTGCAGAGACACCTGCCAGGGCCAGGAGTGGGGGACGGCCTCCTCACCGTTGACGATGCGGGCGTAGCCAGTCACCTGGGGCTGGATGGCTGGGGTGCCACAGCCTGAACAGCACGCAACACACAGGAGTTAAGACAGGAACACTATCTGAATCACCCATTTCAAACCCAACAGAGTACTGCGTCTGTTGGAGACATTTTCTCATTTTTGGGTTAAACTTATATAACTATGCAGGGCGCCGTCAAACTGTATCAGGTCAGTTCTGCTACAGGCAGCATTGCCTTGCTTGCTTACTGTAAGCGGCGCTGATGAAAGCGAAGCAGGAAACAATCCAGAGGAAGGCCATTGTGACGATGTGAAGATGGAGAAGGACTTGGACACGTATTTATTCATGGGACCTCTTTCGGCGCTGACCAATCGGAAGCAAGCTTACCTATACATCCCCGCTTTCGCTCATGGAAAGTACATCATAAGGCTTCAGCTGTGTTATCAGGTTTGATAGACTCTAACTTCCCAGAGCTGTGTTAGACAAGCTGATAAGACAGTTACGGTTGAAACTTCATGATTGACTAGCTGGAACATTTTTTGAAATATAATGGATTCTATTGTTCATGGCTCAAACGATTTATAAAGGGTTAATTATTTAACTTTTGTTTAACTTTTTTTTCCGGTTAAAGGAGACATAGTATACCACCAGGTGGGAGTGTGATTAGCCTTACAAGCCGTTTCTGAAATCTCCCCCTTATGACATCACTAGTGGGTAGGCCGGTAGACTGATCGATCCAGCACAGATAGGTGGACACGCCCAATAGTGATGTCATATGGGGCCAGATATTTGAAACGGCTTGTAAGGCTAATCACACTCACACCTGGTGGTATAATATGTCTCCTTTAAAAATAATCGTCAATACTTCCCTGGTAACTACTTCATCAGGAACTTTCATCTTTGAGGGTCATGCTGCATCTTCTTGAATACAGTACCTTTTTGCAGACGCATTTACTGTTATTTACTTAGTAAGTAAGCTCAAACTGTACAATAAAGACATGTTTGTTTACATGGTACTACAAGACTCTTATCCAAACCCTTGTGACTGAATTTTCTTTTCCATGCAATAAAAACAATCTTTGACCATGTTTCTTCTGCAAAATTACAAAATAAGTCATTACAATGAACTTTCTTTACCTAACCCTCCCTTGCAGTGCCGTTTCTACCTCCTTGGGTGGCCTATGCAAAAAGTTTTTTGGGGGGCCCTATTTTGGGACTATCCACCACCGTCTGACGCTGCCTTGGGTGACAAATGAATTGCTCTTAAGGCATCACATTCGAGAACGCTGATTGGCTAAATTGATGTTGCTATGTGCAAATCTTGGGTACGCAATTGGCTGTGCTGCTGCAGTGACTGACTGGTCAATGTTTCTATCGCCCCACAATAGATATTTCTGGATGAATAGAATTGCTTATTTTCCCCCAAAATATAATGATTAATATTTTAAATTGTACGCATTATTCAGTATTTAAACACACAAATACCTAAAATAACTAATTATTGTTTATTTGAAAATATATATATTTTAAAAAGAAAAAACACTTTCAACCAGGGTGGGCTTCAGGTAGGAGTCTCAATCGGCCAGAAGCTTTTTCTAGCATCCATACAAAAATACAAATGATGAAAGCAAATATCAAACAAACAATATATCCTAATAAGTTGAAGTTAATGTGTAATATTGAAGTTGATTTGCTCAAAAGACAGAACTGCCCTAGATATTGCAGTGTCTAAATAAAATGTACAGATTTTTATAGTTTATATTAATTTGGTTATACATTTATTTCAGATGAGTGTTTCACTCATCCTGATTTGGCAACCAAGAGAGGACCAGTCAATTAAATGAATAAATACATTTAGTAAATTAATAAAAAACGCTTTAATGGCTGCGTTTTTGGGGCTCTCCAGCTTATTTAAGGGGCCCTATCCTACCATGTGGGACGCATATTGCAAAACAGGAGGGGTCGGGGGGTGGGGGGGGGGGGGGGGGGGGGGGGATAGGTAGCTGGGTTAAAAGTGTTATTCAACAGAAATTCATACTCCTAATTACAGGGATCTGATGCGGAGCACTTAAAGACTTTGATGATCAGTTTGAGTCTGTGTGTTGTATCTATGTATGGCTGCATAGGAGATAATCACACCTCTATTTGAGCCATCCTATGTTCAATATTTCTACACCAATTAGGAGAGAACTACTAATTTGACTGTATTGAAATATCTTTTTGGATCACTGTTTTGTTTACACAGAGGAAAGGGTGGTTGGGTTAAAGGGCATATGATGCCATTGATATGCTACCTCACCACATGTAAAGGTTTGTTACCCTTGATTAAAACTACGGATTTCCTCTGTGTCTGAATATTGGTTGGATACAATTGGGATAATGTAAATTACACAAACTCAAAAAAATATTTAAACCAAAAAATCGTTTTGGGATATTTTGATGCAGAAATGTTTCATCATACCTTTTAAGCAATATCTAAATTCAATTATGGGATTAGATTAGGCCTTTGAACTGCAGGTTTTTTTTCTTTAAGAAGGGCGGCAGTGGCTCAGGACTCAGTGGTAGCAGTTTTTTGGCAACTAGAAGATTGCTTGGTTCAATCCCCGGCCCGTCCTAGCCAAGAGTAAATGTGTCCCTGAGCAAGACACCGCGCGAAAACTGCTCCCGATGAGCTGGCTGTTGAGTTGCCAGTGTACAGAAAAGCGCTGTACATAAACTGTCCATTTAATAGTTTCTTAAGGACAACTGGAGAGTGGACAGGGTACAATATACTTTCCTCAAAGAGTAGCTAGAAGGAGTCACCATCAATTGTCAGTAGAAATTACAATCTTTTTAATTAGTGGTAGTTAAAAGCATAACATAGTACCGATAAACATGTAATGCGCTGGATAGCTGAATTGGATACATGGTTGAGTGAAAGCCCGGTTCCGTGGTTTGCCATCATACAGAAGTAGTAATTAGTTGGAATGCATGCTAGAATTCGCACAGAGATCTCCTCATCATTTAAAAGGAATGTGATCCACTTGAGTCAGTGATATATTTTCTACCAGCTTGAACCTTGAGATCAGGAAGTTGTTTCTATACTTTCTACTGTATATTTAAAAGATCAGCCTCTCTTGGTGAGAGACAGTAAGATAGCATGGACAATTCAACGTGTCAACAATGTGCAAATGAATCCACGAGAGATGATTGTTTTTGTTTTCAAGTACATTCAAGTACATTTTATTAAAATTTGCCATCCAACCAGGAAAAGTGAGGTGTCTGGAAAGGACTGGAAGGTTGGAGTGTGAATCCTTAGTTGGCAGCCAGGATCTGGTCCACCCAGCCACGGAGCTCAGTGACACGGGCGTAGACAGCGGGGGTGGAGGTAGAGCAGCGGCTGCTTCCCCAGGAGACGATACCGACCAGGGTCCACACGTTGTCCTTCTGGCAGACCAGAGGGCCACCGGAGTCACCCTGAGAGAACAACCAGATTAGAGTGTTGAGACGCATTCTTCATCAAAGAAACTGACATGTTGAGCTCAATGCAGGGCCAATGAAAGGGGGAGTGTTGCAGGGTGTATTAAGATTGTCTCACCATGCAGGAGGTAGCGCCAGCAGCACCGGCACAGATCATGACATCAGAGATCATGTTGCTGCCCCAGCTACGCTTGCACTGCTCGTTGGACATCAGGGGAAGAGAGGCCTGCTGAAGCTTGTTGGGGGTGCCGGGGGCTGATACCACAAGAGACAGATACAGAGTTAGTGATGTGAACATTTAATGTCATGACAAACACTTTGATTTTTGGTGGAAGTTTTAATCAGTTGGGCGATCAATTGAACATTGTTTTTATGTGCAAAACAATTCTACGCATTAATTTACTTCTATTGATATGCTATATAAACATTTGATCAAGAATCGTACTGTTATTTGAATTACCCTGCATCTGCTCATGTGAACTAAATGGTGAAGGGTCTTACCGTTGTAGCGGGTCAGACCCCAGCCGCTGGTCACACACTTCATGCCAGGGGCGAAGACATCGCTGCTCTCACCCAGACACACAGGGGAGACGGTGGTTCCCAAGACAGCGGGGGAAGCCAGCTTGATGAGGGAGATGTCGTTGTTGATGGTTCTGGAGTTCCATTTGGGGTGGGTGAAGACCTACAGAGGTGGAAGGGTGTACATTTATTAATTCATTTATTGGTAATGATCATCTTACTTTCAAAAATGGATAAAAAGGTGTTGTTCAGTGGTTGGTTGAAGGTTAGGTAATTAGATACCTTGGAGGGCTTCAGGATCTGGACCTTCTCGCTGGTAATGGCGCTGCTCTTGTCATGCTCTCCAACAATCACACGGTGGTAGGTCCTGAAGACAAACAGAAGGAGGCATTATAGATCCTGCAGTCCAAACGTCAAGTTTTCTTTTCAATTGCACAACTAAACCTTGAGGAATTAGGACTTCTTAAAACATTAATTTTATTTGAGTCCAAATGGAAATGTACTCACCTGACATTGCAGTGAGCAGCGGTGACCACCCAGTTCTCATTGATCAGGGAACCTCCACAGAAATGGAATCCGTTGGATTGCTGGGTTCAAAAAAGGAGAGACCACGGTTGTTACATCAAGTGGCCAGAACATGGCATCAGAAGTTACATTTACATTTATATTTAGGGCATTTATCAGACGCTTCTCTTCCAAAGCAACTTGCAATTGTTCATACACACATTCACACACCGAGAGCAGAGTCAGCCATGCAAGACGACAGGTAGCTCGTTGAGAGCAGTTAGGGTGTAGTTTTGTGTCTTGCTCAGGGACACCTCGATAATCAGCTTGGAGGAGCCGGAGATTGAACTGGTAGCCCAAAAACATCATAGGTATCTACGGCTCACCTGCAGAGACACCTGCCAGGGCCAGGAGTGGGGGACGGCCTCTTCACCGTTGACGATGCGGGCGTAGCCAGTCACCTGGGGCTGGATGGCTGGGGTGCCGCAGCCTGAACAGCACACAACACACAGGAGTTAAGACAGGAACACTATCTGAATCACCCATTTCAAACCCACCAGAGCACTGCGTCTGTGGGAGACATTTTCTAGTTTTTGGGTTAAACTTATATAACTATGCAGGGCGCCGTCAAACTGTATCAGGTCAGTTCTGCTACAGGCAGCATTGCCTTGCTTGCTTACCGTAAGCGGCGCTGATGAAAGCGAAGCAGGAAACAATCCAGAGGAAGGCCATTGTGACGATGTGAAGATGGAGAAGGACTTGGACACGTATTTATCCATGGGACCTCTTTGGGCGCCGACCAATCGGAAGCGAGCTTACCTATACATCCCCGCTTTCGCTCATGGAAAGTACATCATAAGGCTTCAGCTGGTTATCAGGTTTAGATAGACTCTAACTTCCCAGAGCTGTGTTAGACAAGCTGATAAGACAGTTACGGTTGGAACTTCATGATTGACTAGCTGGAACATTTTTTGAAATATAATGGATTCTATTGTTCATGGCTCAAACGATTTATAAAGGGTTAATTATTTAACTTTTGTTTAACTTTTTTTTCCCGGTTAAAGGAGACATAGTATACCACCAGGTGGTGAGTGTGATTAGCCTTACAAGCCGTTTCTAAAATCTCCCCCTTATGACATCACTAGTGGGTAGGCCGGTAGACTGATCGATCCAGCACAGATAGGTGGACACGCCCAATAGTGATGTCATATGGGGCCAGATATTTGAAACGGCTTGTAAGGCTAATCACACTCACACCTGGTGTTATAATATGTCTCCTTTAAAAATAATCGTCAATACTTCCCTGGTAACTACTTCATCAGGAACTTTCATCTTTGAGGGTCATGCTGCATCTTCTTGAATACAGTACCTTTTTGCAGACGCATTTACTGTTATTTACTTAGTAAGTAAGCTCAAACTGTACAATAAAGACATGTTTGTTTACATGGTACTACAAGACTCTTATCCAAACCCTTGTGACTGAATTTTCTTTTCCATGCAATAAAAACAATCTTTGACCATGTTTCTCTTCTGCAACAATTACAAATATAATGTCATTTACAATTGAACCTTTTTTACCTAACCCCTCCCTTGCAATGCCGTTTTCTAACCTCCTTGGTGGCTGCTGACCTGTATGCAAAAGATTTTTGGGGCGGCCCATTTGGAGACTCATCACCACCGTCTGACGCTGCTCTGGTACAATCGGATTGCCTCTTAAGGCATCACATTCGAGAACGCTGATTGCTAAATGGATGTTGCTAAGTGCAAATCTGTCACTACCTAATTTGGGCTGTGCTTGCGTGAGTGACTGGTCAATGTTTTCTATCGCCCCACTATATGATTTCTGGATGATAGAATTGCTTATTTTCCCCCAAAAATAGTATAATGATTAATATTTTAAATTGTACACATTATCAGTCAGAGTTAAACACCACAATATCTCTAAAATAAATACATTATATTTTTATTTGAAAATATATTATTTTAAAAGAGAAAAAACACTGTCAACCAGGGGGTGGGTCTTCAGTAGGATGTCTCAATCGGTCCATGAAGTGCTTTTCTAGCATCCACATTACAAAATACAAATATGAGTGAAGCAAATATCAAATCAAACGATATATAGCCTAATATAATGTTGAAGTTATATGTGTATATGATGTTGATTTGCTCAAAAAGACAGAACTATGCCCTAGATACTATTGCAGTGTCTAAATAAAATGCTACTGATTTTTATAGTATATTTAATTGATATACATTTATTTTTCAGATGATGTGTCACCACCTGATTTGCAACCGAGAGACCAGTCACAATTAAATGAAAATAAATACATGTAGTACTTACATGTAATAACACGCTTTAATCGACTGCGTTATTGGGGCCTCCAGCTTTTTTAAGGGCCCTATCTCTATACATGTGGGAAGCACTATTGCAAAACAAGGAGGAGGTGGTTCGCGGGCGGCGGGGGGGGGGGGATACGGTAGCTGGTGTTAAAAGTGTTATCCACAGACAATTCATACTCCTAATTACAACTGGATCTGATGCGGAGCACTAAAGACCTTGAGATCGTTGAGTCTGTGTGGTGTTATCTATGTATGGCTGCATAGGAGATAGATCACACCTCATATGAGCCATCTAATGTCCATATTTCTACACAATTGAGAGAACTGACTAATTTGACTGTATTGAAATATCTATTTGGATCACTGTTTTGTTTACACAGAGGAAAGGGCGGTTGGGTTAAAGGGCATATGATGCATGATATGCACCTCACCACATTAAAGGTTTGTTATTGATTAAAACACAGATTCTCGTGTGTCTGAATATGTGTGATACCAATTGGTAATTGTATTACACAACTCAAAAATATTAAACAAAACATCGTTTTTGGGATATTTGATGCAGAAGAATGTTCCATCCATACCTCTAAGCAATATCTAAATCAATTATGGATATAGATTTAGCCTTTGAACTGCAGGTTTTTTTCTTAAGACGGCGGCAGTGGCTCAGGATCCAGTGTTAGCAGCTTTTGGCAACAGAAGATGCTGGTTCAATCCCCGCCCAACCTAGCAAGAGTAAGTTGGGTGCCCTGAGCAAGACACCGCGCGAAAACTTGGCTCCCGATGAGCTGGCTGTTGAGTTGCCAGTGACAGAAAAGCGCTGTACCATTAAACTGTCCATTTAATAGTTTCCTTAAGGACAACTTGAGAGTGACAGGGGTACAAGATACTTTCCTCAAAGAGTAGCTAGAAGGAGTCACCATCAATTGTCAGTAGAAATTACAATCTTTTTTAATAGTGGTAGTTAAAAGCATAACTAGTACCGATAAACATGTAATGCGCTGATAGCTGAATTGGATACAGGTTGAGTGAAAGCCCGGTTCCCGATGGGTGTTGCCCATCCATACAGAAGTATAATTAGTGGAAAGCAGGCTAAGGAATTCGCACAGAGATAATACTCCTCATCAATTAAAAGGAATGTGATCCACTTGAGTTCCGGTGATTAATTTCTACCAGCTTGACACCTTGAGATCAGCGAAGTCTGGTCTACGTTATAGTTCTATACTGTTACTTACTGTAAAAGCATCAGCCTCTCTGGTAGAGAACAGTAAGATATAGCATTCGGACAATTCAACGTGTCCAACAATGTGCAAATGAACCCACGAGAGAATGATTGTTTTTGGTTTTCAAGTACATTCAGTACATTTTATTAAAATTTGCCATCAACCCAGGAAAAGGCATGAGGTGTCTGGAAAGGACTGGAAGGTTGGAGTGTGAATCCTTAAGTTGGCAGGCCAGGATCCTGGTCGTCCCCAGCCACGGAGCTCCAGTAACACGGCCGTAGACACGCGGGGGTGAGGTAGAGCGCACGGCTGCTTCCCAAGAGAACGCTTACCGACCAGGGTCCACACGTTGTCCTTTCTGCCAGACCAGAGGGCCCAGCGAGTCACCCTGAGAGACAACCAGATTAAGTGAGTGGACGCATTCTCATCAAAGAAGACTGACATGTTGAGCTCAATGCAGGGCCAAATGAAGGGGGAGTGTTGCAGGGTGTAATAAAATGGTCCACCACTGCAGGAGGTTGCGCCAACAGCACCGGCGCACAGATCATACATCAGAGATCAATTTGCTGCCCCCAGCCTACGCTTGCCACTGCTCGTTGAACATCAGGGGAGACGAGGCCTGCTGAAGCTTGTTGGGGGTGCCGGGGGCTGATACCACAAGAGACAAATACACCCTGAGTAGTGATGTGAACATTTAATGTCATACAAACACTTTGGATTTTTGGTAAGAGTTTCAATCAGCTGGCGATCAATATGAACATATGTTTTTTAGGCAAAACAATTCCACACGTTCATTTACTCTATTGATTATGCTATACAACATTTGATCCAAGAATTGTACTGTTATTTGAATACCCTGCATCTGCTCATGTGAACTAAATTGGTGAAGGCTCTACCCTTTGTAGCGGGTCAGACCCCACCGCTCGGCACACACTTCAATGCCGGGGCGAAGACATCGCTGCTCTCACCCCAGACACAACAGGGGAGAAGGTGGGTCCCCAGACACGCGGGGAAAGCCACTTGATGAGGGAGATGTCGTTGTGATGGTTGCTGGAGTTTCCATTTGGGTGTGGGTGAAGACCTAACAGAGGTGGAAGGGTTACATTTATTAATCATTTATTTGTAAATGATCATCTTAATTCAAAAATGGATAAAAAAAGGTTTGTTCAGCCTGGTGTTGAAGTTAGTAATAGATACCTGGAAGGGCTTCAGGATCTGGACCTCTCGCTGTAAATGCCACTGGCTCTTGTCATGCCCAGCTCAACGACTCACCACGGCTGTCACGGCGATCAACTAAGACAAACCAGAAGTGAGATCATTATAGATCTTGCAGTCCAAACAGTTTCTTTCCATTCCATCAACCTAAACCTGGCCGAAATTAAGGCCCTTCTAAAACATTAATTCTCAAAACTCTATTGAGTCCAAAGAAAGTACTCACCTCCACTAATTGCAGGAGCAGCGGTGACACCACCCACGCTCTCTCATTTCAGGGAACCGTTCCGCAGAATTAGTGAGACCGTGGATGCTGGTCAAAAAAAGAGAGACCACCTGTGTTTACATCAAGGGGCAACAACAATGGCAAGTCAGAAGTAACATTACATTTATCTTTAGGCATATCCCAGAAACTCTCTTCCAAAGCAACTGCAATTGTTCATACACACATCACCACAACCAAGACAGAGTCCAGCCATGCAAGACGACAGGTAGCTCGTGAGCAGCAAAGTAGGGTGTATTTGTGTCTGCTCAGGGACACCATCGATCAATCAACTTGAGGAAGCCTCGCAGATGAAACTGCCGTGCTACCGCACCAAAAAATCATAGGTATCTACGGCTCACACTGACAGAGACACCGCCCAAAGCCAGAGTGGGGGACGGCCTCTTCACCGTTACTGACCGCGGCGCGTAAGCAGTCACCTGGGCGCTGGATGCTGGGTGCCGCACCCTCGACGACACACAACACATCAGCGAATCTAAGACAGACACTATCTCTGATCCACCCAGGTCACACCCACAGACAACTGCGCTGTGGGAGACATTTCTAGTTGGGTTAACTTTATAACATCGCAGGGCGCCGATCACGTATCAGTCAAGCTTCTGCTACAGGCAGCATATGCTTGCTTCTTACCGGAAGCGCCGCTGATGAAAGCGAAGCAGGTAAACAATCCAGAGGAAAGGCCATTGTGAACGATGTTAAGATGGATGCCAGGACTGGAGCCACTATTGACCAGGGACCCCTTTGGGCGCCGGACCAACGGAAAGCGAGCCTTACCTAACTACATCCCCGCTTCTCGCTCATGAAAGTACACCATCCGCTCAGCCTGTTACCAGCGTTCGAAGACTCTAACTTCCCCAGCAGCTCGTGTTAGAGCAAGCTGATAAGCCCAGTAACTGTTGAAAACTTCATGACTGACTAGCCTTGAACATTTTTGAAAATATAAAATGGATCTAATTGTTCATCGGCCCTCAAACGATTAAAAAGTATCACATCAAATCCTTTTTTTTAATAACCTCAATGATTCCCTGTAAAACCTCTTCCTCAGGGAATTTCATCTTGAGGGTACATGCTACATCCTTCTTCGGAAAACCCTGAGTCATCTCTGCAGAGCAATACGTTATACTTATAAGTACACCAAACTGTAAATGAAGGCCATGTATACAAGGTTCCAATCCATAATTGTCATCATTGAATTTCTTTCCATGGCAATACACATAACTTTGACCATATGTCCTGTCTGCAAAATTACAAAGTAAAGGTCATTACGAGATTTAACTGTTTAAGCTACCCTTCCGCTCGAGCAGCCGTTTAATATCTTTGTGGGGGCCTATGCAATAGTTTTTTTGGGGGCACTATTTTGGGAAACTATGACTGGGATTTCAAAGGTGGTAAATACCTCTAAATTGGCTGGGGCTGATTTTAACATTGCAATGCATCAATCGGATTAACAATGTAAAATAAAAAAGAAGCGAAGCTAGAACATGGAAATTCATAACATTTATTCTATCAAATTCCATCATAACATCTCAGTTGCCAGCAATTCAAAGCAACATAAAGATATAAAAGGGAACTTTGGTCTCTCTACACTAAACGACTCATTGAAATTTCAGGATTAACTGAAATTACATTGAAACGTCTACAAATGTGTACACTAAGACTGATCTGAATTGTCCTTAAAAACTGTTTATTTCTAATGTCATGAACAAATTTATAAAGAATAACATGAGAGGAAAACAGAAAAAAATAATTTTCCTGCATATAAGTATCAACAAAGTTTTCGCGTCGCATGTATCCCAAGCTTTGTGATGCCTTGCATGTGCGTTTTTTACCATTTCCGCTAGTCTGGTGTGTCTGATTTTGGTATTAGGTCGATCTTGCCCCAAGTCTTTGACATCTTTGAAGTTGGCCTCAAACTGATTTCGGTGAAGAGCACTTATGTGACCTTGCGGGCGGCTGAAATCGGTATCATAATGAGGATAGGTGACCTTTGCACCACCCTCTGACTCTGCCTTGGGGTGATAAAATAATTGCTCTTAAGGCATCAGATTCACGAATGGCTGACTGGCTACATTGATGTTGCTGATTGTGCATATCTTGTGTCAGCAAGAATATTGCGCTACTGCAGTGAACTGGTCGATGTTTCTATCGCCCCGACGAGTATTTTCTGGATGAATAGAATGTGCTTATTTTTCCACCAAAATATAATCATTTATTTTTAATTGTACACATTATTCCGTATTTTAAAAACACAAATACTTCAATAAGTAATTATTGTTTATATATATATATTTTTTTTTTAAAGAAAAAAAACCTTCAACCAGGAAGGGCTTCACCGTAGGAGTCTCAGTCGGCCAGATGCCTCTTCTAGCATCCATACAGATATACAAATGATTAGAAAATTAAAATTCCCAATATATTGCAGTGTCTAAGGCTCTGTGTGTATCTATGTCTGGCTGTCGAAGAGATAAGCACTCCTCTATAGAGCCATCCGTTGTTCAATATTTATACACAATTAGGAGTATTACATAGTGGGAGGGGCTCTTCATGGACTGCTGTGAAATAGTAAAAGTAAAAGTAGTAAAATTATTTTCGGTGTATTGGAAACCAAAAAAAAATGGATTACTGGTTTTGTTTTCGTGGAAGTTAGAGAGGTAAAGGGGCATATGACGCCATTGACATGCTACCTCACCCACATGTAAAAGGACCGTTAGCTTGATTAAAACTACAGATTCCTCTGTGATTGAATATTGTTGGATGCAATTGGGATAATGTATTTACACAAACTCAACACAAAATATTAAACAAAACATCGTATTGGGATATTTTTAATGCAGAAATGTTCATCATACCTTTAAAAATATCTAAAGTAAATTATGGGATTGGATTTTAGCCTTTGTGAACTTGAGGTTTGTTTCTTTATGAAGGGCGGCAGTGGCTCAGTAGTTAGTGGTTGTAGTTATTGGTAACTAGAAGATTGCTGGTTCAATCCCCGGCTCCCCATAGCCATAGAGTGGTGTGGTGTCCCTGAGCAAGACACCGCGCACGAAAAACTGCTCCCGATAGTGCATTTTATAAACAAGGTGAACTACTTTTAATCAGTGAAATATTTCTTCCCAGCTTGAACCTCGCAGGGTCAGAAAGTTGGTTTCTATACCTCTTCATTTGTAAAAGAGCACCCTCTCTTGGTGAGCCACAGTAAGACAGCATGTTTCCAATTCAACATGTCAATGTGCAAATGAATCCATGAGGAGAAGATTTATATTTTTTTAACCATCCAGCTCAATTTATTGAAATTTGCCATCCCAACCAGGAAAAGTGAGGTGTCTTGAAGAGGGCTGGAAGTTTGAAGGGTGAATCCTTAGTTGGCAGCCAGGATCTGGTCCACCCAGCCACGGAGGCTCAGTGACACGGGCGTAGACAGCGGGGGTGTTGGTTATAACAAGCGGCTGCTTCCCCAGGAGACGATACGCCGACCAGGGTGGTCCACATGTTTGTCCTTCTGGGCAGACCAGAGGGCCACCGAGTCACCCTGAGAGAACAACCAGATTTAGAGTGTTGAGACGCATGCTTCATCCAAAAGTAACTGACATGTTGGCTCAATGAAAGGAGAAGTGTTGTAGGGGGTGTTCACCATGGCGGAGGTAGCGGCAAGCCGCACCGGCACAGATCATGACATCAGAGATCATGTTTGTTGCCCCAGCTCTGAGAGCATTCCTCTTTGGACAACAAGGGAAAGAGCGGCCCTGCTGAAGCTTGTTGGGTGGTGCGGGGGCTGTGATATCAAGAGAGAGAGATACAACAGAGTTAGGGGATTTAATGTCATGACAATTTAAGTTTTTTTTGGGGAAGATTACAATCACCCGGGCGCGACATTGTTTAAATGTTGTTTTAATTTACTTTGATTGATATGTTCGCGACAGACAATATGTGTCTTGAATCAAGAAATTGTACTGTTATTTGAATTGCCCAGCATCTGCTCATGTGAAACTAAATGGTGGAGGGTCTTACCGTTGTAGGGTCAGACCCCAGCCGCGCTGGTTACACAGTTCATGCCAGGGGCGAAGACATCGCTGCTCTCACCCAGACACACAGGGAGAAGCGGTGGTTCCCAAGACAGCGGGGGAAGCCAGCTTGATGAGGGAGATGTCGTTGGTTGATGGTTCTGGAGTCCCATTTGGGGGTGGGTGAAGGACCTACAGAGGTGGAAGGGTGTACATTTATTCAGTCAATTATTTTTAGTAATGATCAGTTCATTTTCATTAATTGTTATAAATTTTTACGTGAAATAATTTAAGCTAATTGGTTATATGTTAGGTAATTAGATACCTTGGAGGGCTTCAGGATCTGGACCTTCCTCGCTGGTAATGGCGCTGCTCTTGTCATGCTCTCCCAACAATCACACGGTGGTAGGTCCTGAAGACAAACAGAAGGAGGCATTATAGATCCTGCAGTCCAAACGTCAAGTTTTCTTTTCAATTGCACAACTAAACCTTGATGAATGAGGACTTCTTAAAACGTTAATTTTATTTGAGTCCATATGGAAATGTACTCACCTGACATTGCAGTGAGCAGCGGTGAACCAACCCAGTTCTCGTTGATCAGGGAACTCTCCGCAGAAATGGAAATCCGTTGGATTGCTGGGTTCAAAAAAGGAGAGCTCAAGGTCAAAGTTGTTATGAATCAGTCATAATGTCATTATTATGATGTCATCATAAGGTATCTACGGCTCACCCTGCAGAGACACCTGCCAGGGCCAGGGTGGGGGACGGCCTCCTCACCGTTGACGATGCGGGGCATAGCCAGTCACTTTGGCTGGATGGCTGGGGTGCCGCAGCCTGAAGAGCACACAACACACAGGAGTTAAGACAGGAACACTATCTGAATCACCCATTTCAACCCACAACAGTAGTACTGCGTCTGTGCGAGACATTGTCGTGTTCAGGTTCCACTTAAAAATTTCAACTATGGAGGGTCCTATAAAGTATGTCTGCTCAGTTGATACTCACAGGCAAGCATTTGCCTTGCTTGCTTACCGTAAGCGGCGCTGATGAAAGCGAAACAGGAACAATCCAGAGGAGGCCATTGTGACGATGTGAGGATGGAGAAGGACTTGGACACCTATTTATTCATGGGACCTCGTTCTGCGTCCACCAATCAGAAGCTAGCCTAAATAACCACCTGCTTTTGCTGATGAACAGTAATAATCCGGCTTCAGTGGTTATCAGTTTAGAATATACTCAAACTTCCCAGAGGCTCTGATAAACAAGGTGAACTAAGATAGCTGGGTTTAGGACCTCATGATCTACTTAGTGCACAACTGTTTATAGTAAAACTAATTACTTAATATAACTTTGTTCTTTGATTCTACAATATTTATATGTATACATTTTTTTTTATAATTTTTGACCATTTTGACGGTGATTGATTTGCCTTTACAGAAGGCACCTTTGTGCTGAGATCTTTGTTTTTTCTGGATCTCCACTAATTTATAACAGATATAGCAATTTTATTAACATTCATAGGTAAAGGAAAATACATTTCCTGCATGGCTCTGCCAGTGCAGTTGATGTGTCTTGTGTTGGCGCTTGTGAAGAGGAGAATTAACTGTGCCAACAGTCATGACCTGGACGTCCTCAGTGTTGGAGGGAATACGATCGCCCCTTCTTCCACACGGTGGTAGCTTTTGAAAGGGGAAAACTAAGTATTTTCCCAACCCTATTAAAAGCAAAAGTCTCAAAAAACACACCGTCTAAAAGTGGCAATGGTTTGATTTTCATTTAGTGATTAGATTGAAAACCCTTTTTACGTCAAGACATAATTATTGTAAATATATATTATTTTGAGTCCCAACTAGCATTCTAAATTTGTAATTGTATTATTTTGAGAATATTTGAATAGAGTTTCTACCGTTTTATGATTATTTATTGTATTTTGCGACATCATTGCAAATATATAAAATATACTGTATAATAGATTATATTTTGGAAATAGGGAAAGACTTAAACTAAAACAGACTAAAACTAGCCCAAAAACTTACCCCTTGAAAAAATCCCCTTCTCCTCTTTTTTGTCAGCCCCTATCTTTGTCCTCTATTTCCATTTCCATTGAGAGACACTTTCATGCTTAGCGAATTACAATAAGTGCATTTGTCAGAAGAAAGACAAACAACGATATATCGCTGTGGCTACAGTAAGGGGGTTCATAGAGCCAAGCAACAAGCACTGACAATTGTTAGGTTAACCCATTATCTGTACACAAAAAATGTCAAGAAGTACGATTTTTAAGTGCAAGGATGTAGAAACATAAAATAAGTGTGTACATTAGGTGCCAGGACATACAAACATAAGAAAACATGCATAAGAGGGGTGTGTGTGTGTAAGGGGAGAGGCCACGTGGAGTCCAGGTGAACTCTGAACAAATATGCGTAGGAAAAAACAGATGTCCGGCAGTGGGTGGGGTCCGGTGGTAGAGGAAGGAGGTGGGATTCTTGTTCTCTGGGGTATAAAAAGAGGGGCAGAGACCTTCCACACCACTAAAACTGAAAACATGAACTCCCTGTTGATTCTGTCCTGCCTGGCCTTCTTCGGCGCAGCCTATTGGTAAGACTGCTCTCGACCTCTCGACTATTAGCTTATGAAGGATGGTAGAGACACAGTTTTAAAAGAGTGTACCTTCACGTTTAAAAATGTATGTTACCTTAATCTATGTTATCTATTCAAACACAATGTGTCATACTATGGTGTCATACAAAGGTGTCATAACTCCTAGTCACTCAAGTGTGTGTGTGTGTGTGTGTGTGTGTGTGTGTGTGTGTGTGTGTGTGTGTGTGTGTGTGTGTGTGTGGTGTGTGTGTGTGTGTGTGTGTGTGTGTGTGTGTGTGTGTGTGTGGTGTGTGTCGTTAGGCTGTGGCACTCTCCAGCCAATCTCCCCAGTAATTCACTGGTTACTCCGTATTGTCAACGGAGAGGAGGCTGTTCCTCACTCCTGGTCGTGGCAGGTGTTCCTGCAGTGAGCATACGCAGCACCTCATTGCACAGACATGACACGTCAGAAGGTCTGTGAGAGAAGGCTCAGTAGAAATCTCAACTCGGTGCTTCAGAGAATGTGATGTGTGTATGCTAGGACCAAACTGGCTTCCATTTCTGCGGAGGCTCTCTGATCATGAGAACTGGGTTGTGACCGCTGCCCACTGCAATGTCAGTGAGTTCAACACTGCTGCAACACATTGCATGTAATGCATTGATATGAATTCAATGTAGAAGTATCCTGAGGACAGGGAAAAAGAGTTTTCAATCTAAATACTAAATGAAAATCCAACCATTGCCACTGTGCAATTGTTTTAGAAGGTGTTGTTGTTTGAGACTTGGCTTATTTTGGGATGGGACCTTAATTTTTCTCATTTTAAATATTGCCTATTCATTGGATTCCTGTCAGGAGCTACCACCGTGTGTGTGCTGGAGAGCACGACCGCTTCTCCAACGTGAGGAGTCCAGGTCATGACTGTCGGACAGGTAATCCTTCCGCCGCACAATGCCACCACAAGAAGACCACTTAGGTGTCTCTTTTCAGAGCCATGCAAGGAATTGGATATTAATAAATCAGATAAATGTGCAAATTGCTAAAAATCTGGAATAAAACTAGTGGATTAAAAAAACCATCAGCAGCGAACTAAGACAGTATAACTTTTAACACGACAACTTAATTTTTGAGTTAAAATACTGTGTGTTTAAATATGGATGGTTTCTGCTGGTTACTAAAATCTCAAACAATGGTGCCATCTGTAAAAGGCCGTCAAAATAACAGTCAAAACCAATGGGTGAAGGCACGGATGCTAAGACCCTATAATGAACAGTCTGAGGGCTTGACGGATTACCATTTGACTCCTCCTCTCCTAGGTCTTCAAGCACCCGCGTTACAACGGCTTCACCATCAACAACGACATCCTGCTCGTCAAGCTGGCCACGCCCGCCACCCTGAGCATTGCGCGTGTCCCCGTGTGCCTGGCTGAGAACTGGGGACGTCTTTGGGGGGCGCATGACCGTTGTGTTGACCTCTGGCTGGGGCCTGACCCCGCTACAATGGTATGGAAAAAAACACCTCAGATGTTACCTGCGTGGCCGCCTGGTATTCAAAATCTCTGACGCCTATTCAAATTTTAAACAAAAAGTATAGTGACTTTGCAACTTTCAAAACATTTCAAGGGCATTAGCGCACATCGTAAACAGATGTATAGCAGAGAGCTTTTGTTGAGTTATTACCTCTCAGTTCCTTAAATTGTCAATCTCGAAATTGTCAAATCTCGGAGATTGCCGTTCTCTCTAACGGGCACCTTAACGGTGCCGTTAGAGAGAACTGTTACAGGCAATCTTCGAGTAATAAGAGGGGATTTTTGCCCAAAGATTCAACCACAACACCAAGTCCTAGTATTCATATTACTGCACGCCCTTTTCGTCAGTGGGCCATTATGCTCATATCAGAATATACTACCTCATTCAGAGGATATAGTGACGCTTCAATCCTCTTCTTTCTATCATTTTTTAGACCTTTGAGATCTTCAGATGAAAAGGGCAATATAAATAATATTATGTTATTATTTTTATTATTACTTTCATCCAGTGGAGGGCGAGAAACATGTACATTCTCTGTGTCATGGTAGTTTCAGCCGATCAAACCATTTCACCTTAGCTTGTTACCTTCAGTTGAACCTTCTAACAATTCATCCGTTGTTTCAGCTGCCGACACCCCAGCCCTGCTTGCAGCAGGCTGCTCTGCCCCTTCTGACCAACGAGCAGTGCAAGAAGTTCTGGGGCAACAGGATTTCAACTTGATGAATCTGCGCTGGAGCTTGGCTGGTGCCTCCTCATGCATGGTGAGCTGACCCCCACACACAGACACACTCAGACACGCTCATGGTTCGTCAGGGTGTGGCTCTGACCAGTGCATTGAGAACCTGTAATTGCAAAGAGCATACCAAATATAACATTGAAACTGCGTTTCCTTTTTTTTTACTACACTTAACTTTATGTTCATTGCATGAGTTTATGCTGTTATGAAGGGTGGAATCGACAAACAAGGATGATTTGTTTCCCTCGGTTCAAGTGTTCTTCTATATTTACTACGATTTATTTTTGTCATTACAGGGTGACTCTGGTGGCCCCCTGGTGTGCAGAAGCTGGCTCTTGGACCTGGTTGGCATTGTTGTCTGGGGCAGTGGACCTGTACCCCCACCATGCCCGGTGTGTCACGCGCCGTGAGCCGAGCTCGCGGATGTGTGGACCAGACCATCCGCTGCCAACTTAATATCCCTACACCGTCATCCACAGTCTTCAGTTTCCTGTGTATGGGTCAATAAAATAACGAGAGCAACACCTGATATTCTATAGTTTCGTGTTTCCTAATGACCACATTGGCTATTTGTATGAGTATTAGGTATTACAAGATCATAGTGCTGCAATGGCAAGCCCTCTGGCTATCAAGCCCAGTACTTTTGCATATCTTAATGCATTCGTAATGCATTAAAGAATGAATGCATTTTTCTTTCACAATTGGCAATTTCATTTGATTATTTTCCAAAAAATCATCCATATCTTGAATGTTTCCATATCATTAAACACATTGAATAATAAAACTATGCCCGTGCACTGCATGCATGCAATCATTAGCATATACAAAGATTAACAATCTCCAATGTAGCCTTTAAACCATAAAGAATACCGTTTTTAGGGATTTAGATTCACTTTTCACAAAAGAGAGAAATTGAGACTCTGAGAGGGGCGGAATGTTTTTTTTACCCTAATTTCTCTCTGGCGCTAAAGCGTTTTTGCTTAACCGATACAATGCCCACCCAGTAGAATCGAGGGCTGGGACTGATTGACAGATAGTTATTTTTACATTTCTACCATTTGTTTGGGATAAGATTAAAGCAGAGATTTGCCTTGAAAGGACAAACGCTAACCTCTATTTCGATGAAAAGTGATGTACTGGGTCCATTGCATGGATTGATCTGGTCCAATTAGAATTAAGATTTGGCCGGTTTGAAACCCATATGTAATTGCTGATATGGCTTCTTTTTAGAGATTTTAATAACCATTATTTTGTTCATCAACGTCTTAACCTTACTCCTCCTCGTGTAGTGGTTCGGGATTGGGAATGGCGAGCAATGAAATCCATTTATTCATAGTGTTACCAGCTCCCGGCTTGTATTTTTTTTTTTTGTGTGTGGTTTTATACGAAGGAGCAGCTAAACATGCCATCTTTTAAACTATCTGTATTACTAATCAACTAAGCCTAGTGGAAATAGAAGATTTCAAGTATAGATATTACACATCAGAAACAACATGTAGGCTACATATTTTATCGCAACAATTTCCTTGTATTTCCTTGTTAATGCTTTGGTTTTCCAACTTATTAAGGCAGTCAATTTGTTTGACGGATGCTTTTTAAAGAGGCCTGAGGGGGACTTGTTATGTGCTAGAATGCAAGCAATGTTGTTGTTTAATTTGTGCTTGTGTTTTTAAAACAAGAAGATACTGAGGGAAGATGGTTCTGTTCCCATATCATTACAGCAGTTAGGTGCTTTTTTTTTTCTGGCGAGTAAAATCAGAGGATTCGTCAGTGGCTGGCAACAGTTGCCATTAAATAGTCCAAAAGGTGATTGTTATAAGATTCCACACGTCCTGTGGTGACTCAAACTGTTATGGTGACTGACGGATGATCAGGATTGCTGTTTTATTCTCGAGGTATAGACTCAATTCAGCTTAAAGTTGACAAACTTTTGTGCATGTGGCTTATTACCATGTACTTCATATGGTTGTGCCCATTGTTTATGGCGTTTCTGTGTGTTCATTTATGTTGCTTCTGAGTTTGAAGGATTGCTATTTAAATGATATTTAACTCATGCAGTCATTCAAATATCAGTGATGACTAAAAAATATACCAAAAGATGAAGAAAGTTGTTTTAAAAAATCCTGTGTGTTGTTTCTTTGTTTCACATGACATGGGGAATGGCGGTAGAAACTTTACTTTGATTTCACACACGGCGGTTTGCTTCTCGTTTTGTTTTTTGGCAAGCTTGAGAGCGAGTGGGGGTAGGGGGCCTGTGCTGCATGACTGACCACGGCGGGCGGCAGTAGCAGATAGGCGTTGAAGAGCGGGCAGTAACATGTGTCGCAGGGGTGCAAGACGGCAGCTGGTGGCCAGGAGAGTGGTGGGGCACCAGGCGAGGGGAGCGCATGGTCTGCTTGGACTGCAAGGCTTCGTCATTCTGGGAGGTGTCTAATCCCGGTGCAACAAAACAAAAGCCATGATCTTTTTGTTGAATTACAAGATTTGTCTGCTCTAAATAATTCATTCATTGTATATAGATGATATTATTTATCTTATTTTTTTTGATGTCTTTCACATCTAATGGAGACCACTTATTTGTTGCATTTTCGTGGATCACACTGAGCCTATAATTCCCAATTAAGCATGTTGAACGGTGGTTCTAAGCATCGCTGCATGAATGAAGTTGGATCTGGGGCATTTTTGCTTCTACAAGCTCAGTTATTTAAGAAACAAACAGACACGGCATTGATTTTTCAATCAGCTTTGCATGCTCAATAATCAATGTCTA